>UESW01003826.1:1842063-2009347 GCA_900491605.1 Calamus simplicifolius | reverse complement strand
GGGTGTCGTCGCCATAAAGCTAGGGTGTCGTGAGTTTACAACTGGGGTGTCACGAGGGAGTTTCGGCCGAATTCGAGAAGGGGTGTCGCGGGGGTTCTCTCTGTGATCAGTTCGACGCACGGGTGTCGTCGCCTTAAAGCTAGGGTGTCGTGAGCTTTCAACATGGGTGTCGCGAAGGAGTTTCGGCCGAAATCCAAATCATCCTTGGGTGTCGTGAATTTTCTCTTGGGACGACGTTAAACTTACGACTGTTTGCTTCCCGAAACTGTTCTGTTCCCCATCCCTCGAAACTCAACGTGGAGGGCGGGGCGTGGTGGCGCACCGATTCGATTCCTGTGAACAACCACTGAGATGGTGGCGCATGGCAATCGAAACACCCGCCAGGGAACCTTAAATAAGGATGGGGGAATGCCATCGTTACTCACCTTTCCAGCTTGAACTGACCACAAGATGGCTTCCAGAGGCGAGGTGAGATCTACTGGCAGCCATGGCAGCCGACGCCCAACCGTCACCATCGACGCGGTGGTTTATGCTGAGTCGCACGCAATCAGCGAGCGACTCAGGCTGGCGCTCGAGGAATACCAGGATGTTTCAACAAAAGAGATAGAGGTCCTGCGTCGGGCCAATAGCCACCTGGAGGGGAAAGTAGCGTCCCTCCATCGCCAGATCGCCGACGCAGCGACCGAAGGAGACAAGCCCCAGTGAGGGCTAATGTATTTTTTTTTTTATAAATAAAATTAAATTTTAGTAACTTGGTTGTCGCGGGCCTTCTCGCCGCCGTGGTCAGTTCTAAGCACGGGTGTCGTCGCATTAAGCTAGGGGTGTCGTGAGCTTTCAACAGTGGTGTCTCTAAGGAGTTTCGGCCGAAAACCAATTCTCCTAGGGTGTCATGGGGATTGTCCGTGCGGTCAGTTCTAAGCACGGGTGTCGTCGCCTTAAAGCTAGGGTGTCGTGAGCTTTCAACGTGGGTGTCTCGAAGGAGTTTCGGCCGAAATCCATTTCTACTGTGCTGTCGGAGGGATTCTCCGCGCGGTCAGTTCTAAGCCACGGGTGTCGTAGCATTGGAGCTAGGGTGTCAGTAGATTTCAACTGGGGTGTCGCGTAGGAGTAGCTGTTCATGAATGCGTGCCTATATTTTCACAGTTGATGCTGAAAATGTAGATCGGAAAGAAGAAGATAACACTCCCGGCCGTGCAGCTTCACCCGTCGTTCCAAATGCAGTGGATGATATTGTAGTTCCTCAAACTGGGATGGAATTCAATTCAGCCGATGATGTATATACGTTCTACAATGGATACGCGAAACGAGTTGGCTTTGGAATCACAACAGTGTGTAGCAGGGCCAACAACAAAAAACAACTTTGCTTCAAGCACCTGGCGTGTTGGAGGCAAGGAAAATCCAGAAAATCAGAGAAGAGTATGAATCATAGGGATACTGGGAAAGTTGGTTGTATGGCATCCATAAAAGCAAGACTGAATGCTACAAGTGGTAAGTGGATTTTGGATGAGGTTTCTCTAGAACATAACCATGGGCTGTCCATAACATCAGCTGGTTATCTACGGTCGCATAGGAGGATCAGCACACCAGAGAAGGCAGAGATCAGCAATTTACATGCCGTGAATGTTCCGACGACTCAGATATACTCTGCCATAGCAAGGAGAAAAGGGGGCAGAGGACAATTGGATTTCACCGAGAAGGATGCTCGTAACTTCATTAGTCGCGAACGTCAGTCTAAGCTGAAAGAAGGAGATGCTCAGTCGATGGTAATTCATTTTGCCGAAATGCAACTCAAAAATCCCAATTTCTTCTACTCCTTAGACCTCAATGATAATGGTCATCTGAGGTCTGTCTTCTGGATTCATCCAAGGTCAAGATTGGCATGCACATACTTCGGTGATGTTCTAAGCTTTGACTCAACTTACTTGACAAACAGATATCAAATGCCTTTTTGTCCATTTGTTGGGGTGAACCATCATGGACAGTCAACCTTGCTTGGATGCGCATTGTTGTCTGATGAGAGTACTGAGACATATAAATGGGTTTTTAAGACTTGGCTGGATGCAAATGGTGGTCAAGCACCTATTGCCATGATTACTGATCAAGATAAGGCAATCGAGGCTGCTGTCAAAGAAGTTTTTCCTAATACCCGACATCGATTTTGTCTTTGGCATATATTGAAGAAGATACCGGAAAAGATTGGCCACATTTGCACGGCAAATCCCAAGTTTATGGTTGATTTCGATGAGGCAATATATGATTCATTGACCATAAATTCATTCGAGGAAAGGTGGGCACATGTTATGGAGAAATATAAAGAATGCAAGTCTATAGATTGGTTCAATGTCCTATACGAATGTCGGGAAAAATGGGTCCCAGTTTACCTCAAGGATACATTCTTCGCAGGTTTGTATGTCAATGGCTTTGGTTCATGATTCATTTAAACGCTTTTTTTTTTTAATTTTTGGTTGACAAAATTTTTAACAGGGATGTCATCTTCACAAAGGAGCGAGGGCATTAATCACTTCTTCGATGGGTTTATAAATTCGAAGACAACACTAACGGAGTTTATAAGTAAGTACGAAGATGCCTTGGAAAAACGATACGAGGCCGAAAATGAGGAAGATAATAGGACTTTGCAAACGATAGCTTTCCTAAAGACATCATCACCTTTTGAGAGACAAGCTGCAGGAAGGTATACACGGAGCATTTTCAAAAAATTCCAGAATGAGATCCTTGAAATGGCTGCATCAAATACAAAATTGATCAACGAAGCTGGCAACACGTGTATATATTCCGTCAAGTCGTATGAAAGGATTGAAGTCGATGGAATTGGCAAGGAGATGATCAAAGATTATATCGTGTCATACGATAGAAATATTGAGGATGTCCAATGCCAGTGCCGATCCTTTCAGTTCAAGGGGTACCAGTGTAGGCATGCCCTGTTGGTTCTTCATCAAAATGACGTATTTCGTTTACCAGATAAATACTTCTTGAAGAGATGGTGCAAGGACATGAAATACCAATTCGACGAATTCGACTGCAATACTGAGGGTTATGATAAAAGCACACGAAACTCACGGTACGCAGTGACAATTTTTTAATTGAAATGTCTTAATATTTGTTATCGTTAATATTATGTTTATGATTGTAGATATAGTTTGCTGTCTCATCGGATGACGAAGCTCGCAGAGATAGCCTCCATGTCTGAAGATGCATTTAATGTAGTGATGGATGGTCTACCGCCTCTATTCAAAACTGCCGTGGATGCCAACTGCGCAGCTAAACCACGTTCAGAGCTGGTAATTCAAGATCCTGAACAAATTAGGACGAAAGGTCGCCCGAGAGAGAACAGATTAAAGAGTGCAGTCGAGAAGAAGGCAAAAAGATCAAGGAAAAATCAGGCCAAGGAAAGAGCTGCTTCAAGTAGCAGGCAGACTTGTTTGCAGTCTATTAATACTGAAGAGGACCTGGAGATAATTGTTCCGCCGTCAGAAACTTTAATGGATGAATTTGATGCTTATGTATTGAGTCAACTTACACAAGATCATATATAAAACACGAGTGTCGTAACTTTTGAATTATGGTTGCTTGGTCGTAAATGAAATGCTCGCGAACGACTCCGAGGAAATTAGCGCGACGACACCCTTGCTCATGGAAAACGACACCCTAGCCTTGCTCGGCGACACTCGAAAGACGGAAACATACGAGACATCCTAGTTCTGGCAAACGACACCCAAGCCTTGCGCGGCGACACCCGAATGACGGAAACATACGAGACATCCCAGTTCTCGCGAACGACTCCGAAGAAATTAGCGCGACGACACCCTAGCTCATGGAAAACGACACCCTAGCCTTGCGCGGCGACACCCGAAAGACGGAAACATACGAGACACCCTAGCTCATGGAAAACGACCCTAGTCATGCGCGGCGACACCCGAAAGGCGGAAACATAAGAGACATCCCAGAGCTTGCGAAACGACTCCGAAGATTTTAGCTCGACGACACCCTAGCTCATGGAAAACGACACCCTAGTCATGCGCGGCGACACCCAAAAGGCGGAAACATAAGAGACATCCCAGAGCTTGCGAAACGACTCCGAAGATTTTAGCTCGACGACACCCTAGCTCAAGGCAAACGACACCCTAGTCTTGCGCGGCGACACCCGAAAGACGAAACCTACGTATGTTTCCGCCTTTCGGGTGTCGCCGCGCAAAACTAGGGTGTCGTTTTCATGAGCTAGGGTGTCGTCTAGCTAAATTCTTCGGAGACGTTTCGCGAGCACTGGGATGTCTCGTAGGATTCCGCCTTTCGGGTGTCGCCGCACAAGACAAAGGTGTCGTTTTCCATGAGCTAGGGTGTCGTCGAGCTAAAATCTTCGGAGTCGTTTCGCAAGCTCTGGGATGTCTCTTATGTTTCCGCCTTTCGGGTGTCGCCGCGCATGACTAGGGTATCGTTTGCCTTGAGCTAGGGTGTCATCGAGCTAAAATCTTCGGAGTCGTTTCGCAAGCTCTGGGATGTCTCTTATGTTCCGCCTTTCGGGTGTCGCCGCGCAAGACAAGGGTGTCGTTTTCCATGAGCTAGGGTGTCGTCGAGCTAAAATCTTCGGAGTCGTTTCGCAAGCTCTGGGATGTCTCTTATGTTTCCGCCTTTCGGGTGTCGCCGTGCATGACTAGGGTGTTGTTTGCCTTGATCTAGGGTGTCGTCGAGCTAAAATCTTCGGAGTCGTTTCGTAAGCTCTGGGATTCGCCTTTCGGGTGTCACCGCGCAAGACAAGGGTGTCGTTTTCCATGAGCTAGGGTGTCGTCGAGCTAAAATCTTTGGAGTCGTTTCGCAAGCTCTGGTCTGGGATATCTCGTAGACATTGAGGACACTCCTGCTCGTAGTGATAAAATTTTTAATATTTGCATTAAATATTAATCAGTGTTAATATGAATAATTTACATTCAATGTTCATTCAAAGACGAATACAAAAATTAAGAACATTTTTCGACAATGTCGCTAATCTTTTTGTTCAGGCCCTCTCTCAATATCGTCGCAGCTAAGTGTCGCCGATAATCTCTGACTTCCTCATCACTGAAATCCAGCTTCATATCAGGATTGTCCCGTCGAGCAAGACATTCCATGTATCTCAGACAGTACAGGCCGCAATCCAGCGATCCGCTCGGTTGGCTTGGGCAATCCGAAATATCTTCTATCGGCCACTCCATTGCTTCCTTCTTATCGCAGTAGATATGGAATATGTGGCCTAGAATTGTATGCCATTTCCTTGCATTGGCCTTGTACTTCGGGTTGCGTTTCATTGAATTCAAGTGCATGAACACCTTCCTTTCCATGTCGACAGCAACCAAATGCCAGTGCGAGTTATCAGAGTTTACAATGGTAAAAAGAAACCAGAATTGGGACTTATCTTCATCCGATACATTGTCAAATATCGCAGCCCCAGATGATCCAGCAAGTTCATGCGCAGGTGATGAGGAAGTCAGACATAGAGCAGATACGAAAACTGATGCAATTATGCACTTATGATATCGGTCAGGATGCTCTGCCCAGTTTCGCATCAGAAACTCCTGGCCGCAATCAATTATCTGCCAATGGAATGTTAAACGATTAATATAATTCTAAAATCAACAACTATAACATGTTTCTTGATATACTTACATCATCTATTATCATCTCATTGTTAATGAGATCTTGAAGATTTTTTCTTGTTGCAACGCCATTAAACATATTTGTGTAGACGATCTCGTCGGTTTGTTGTCGCTCGCTCAAAAAATTTTGAATAATTATTTGGTCATCTTCGACCGTTGTGTTGGGCTTTGAAATGCCCACTGTCTTCGCCGACTTTTTAGGTCGGGTTGTCTCATAACTTTTGCCGATGACCGTGGATGCCTTACGCTTCCTCGGCTCTTTTTTAATCCTCCTAACAAGCGACGGCACTCCAATTATTTCTAAGTCCCTTTTGTCATCCTTTGGCGCAGGGGTGCCAAGTTTATTATCGGATATGGACTCTTCTTTATTTTCATTCCCCTGCTCTGTTTTATCAGCCAATGAATCCCCCTCCAATATGTCGTCCTCTGATTTTGCATTCCCTGTCTCAATTGGAAACTCGGATGAATGGTCCTCCTCCATCTTCTTCTCCTCACTATTTACGTTACCAGGCTCGCGGAGGACCAACTCCAACGAATGCACCTTCTCTGTTTTCTCGTCCCCCTTGTCCTCCTCCTTTATTGCATAACTTTCCTTTCTGACCAGTGAATTGAGGAGGCTCTCAGCAATGGACAGCCTGCGCCTGACATCTTCGAGTTGATCCTTAACACACTCCAATTCATTCGTCAACTCGGCGCATCTTGCGCAGCTATCCATTGGTTGAGGGGCGCAGGTATCTGTTTGTTGAGGGGGGGACGGTTTTATCTGCTGAGGGAGAAGCCATAGCTCTTCTGGCAATGGTTCAGTAGCTCCCTCCATCTGCAACACAAGATGATAACAAATTAATATTAACTGAACATATTGACGCATTAAGTTGATAAAATGGTCAGAGCAATGGAGCTATGAAATAGATTACCAAGTCCTGAGGTTGCAAGTCGGCAACCCGAACCGATTGGATCTTAATTTGGTGGTCATACCACTTCAACAGCCGGGGCCGTTTATCAGGGTATGCCGGCTCTCGCATTGATGTATGCTCGAGGAACCACGCCTGAACATGAATTTTTTTTCGATATTAATAAAGTAATATTACAAATAAATTTTGTCTCAACACTAATAATGTGTCTCAATAATCCTTACCACCAGTGCTGCCGAGCATCCGAACAAGGTAGGCTGCCTCCTAACTTTTTTTGCATTCTTTGAGTGCACCGGCTCCTCGGAACGCAAGCAAGCAGCTATTTCTGGGAGAGCCAGAACAATCAATTCCTTCAGTGCCGATGCCCAGTCGATGCTACCCAGTTGACTTAAATCATCCAAGTGCTGGATGAGATACCGTGGACATCTCTGATTAGACTTTGGAGCCAAAAACATGGCCAACATGTATGCGATCCAAAGTCGGACGGTGTCCTCGACATCCTCCTGTACTTTAGATGGTCGGAGTTGAAATATCAACTTCTCCAAACCTTCTTGGCGAAGATCTAAACCCTGGCCAAACCGTCTGAACAAACTTCCGTTGAACATTTGGCTGGACGTGTCGATCTTCTTCCCATGAGCTGGAAGTCCAAGAATGAGTGCGACTTCGTCGGCACTGAATAGAACTCGTTTTCCGCAAAACATGAACTCGTCGCCTCCATTGTGACATCTTATGATGTCTGCTAGCAGTCGCCCGTCGACTGTGAACGTCTGCATGTCGACGAAGGCACCAAATGGTGTCCTTCGAATCAGTTTTGTATGACGTCTAGAGAACCCCATCCTCCAAACCTTCTGAACGTATACTGCCGGCCTGCAGCTATTCTTGAACAGCTGGGAAGCCTTCACTGGGGGGACTGGAACAATTTTATTGTCAACGGAAACAGGGGGTAAGACAGAATACATACATGTCATGAAATTTTAATATAGAATGTCATAATATTTCATATAGTGCTAAACATACCCGAAGGAGCCGCATCCTCAGTCGAACGAAGTACCAGGTCCTTGCATTTTTCCGCCATTTTCTCTGTCTGCTTCTTCTTTGTTCGCGGTCTTCGTGCACAAACGAAAGCACTCATCTCCATGAATGACGTATTCGGAAGAATGAACTATGGAACAAGTTCAGGAGGGAAAAGGAGACCAGTGCCTTCTCGAGCAAGAGACGAAGGATGGCTTCTTGAGCAAAAAGATGGCTTCTCGGGCAACAGACGATTGATTCTAGGGTTTATGCCGACCTAAGAGAAATACGAAAGGACACCCGGATCGCCACGATCACATCAATGAGACCCGCGAACCCATAGGAACTGCCCACGTTTACAAACTTTTCTCGGAAATATGGCATGGCTCAGTGACTAGGGTGTCGTCGAATTAGTACTACGGTGACGTCAAATTCCCGCCTTGTTAAAGCACGGGTGTCGTCTCGTTAGAGCTAGGGTGTCGTGAGATTTCAACTGGGGTGTCGCATTTGATTTTCTGCCGAATTCAATTAGGGTGTCGCCGATTTCTCTGTATGTGGTCATTTATAAGACGGGTGTCGTCGCCCTAGAGCTAGGGTGTCGTGGGATTTCAACAGGGGTGTCGCGAAGGATTAATGGCCGAATTCGAACTAGGGTGTCTCTGGGATTATCTCCGTGGTCTGTTTAAAGAACGGGTGTCGTCTCCCTAGAGCTAGGGTGTCGTGGGATTTCAACTAGGGTGTCGCGAAGGATTAACGGCAGAATTCGAAGTAGGGTGTCGTCGGGTTCTCTCTATGTGGTCATTTATAAGACGGGTGTCGTCGTCCCAGAGCTAGGGTGTCGTGAGATTTCAAATGGGGTGTCGCGATTGAATTTCTGCCGAATTCAATTAGGGTGTCGCCGGGTTCTCTCTATGTGGTCATTTATAAGCACGGGTGTCGTCTCGTTAGAGCTAGGGTGTCGTGAGATTTCAACTGGAGTGTCGCGATTGATTTTCTGCCGAATTCAATTAGAGTGTCGCCGGGTTCTCTCTATGTGGTCATTTATAATACGGGTGTCGTCGCCCTAGAGCTAGGGTGTCGTGGGATTTCAACTAGGGTGTCGCGAAGGATTAACGGCAGAATTCGAAGTAGGGTGTCGCCGAGTTCTCTCTATGTGGTCATTTATAAGACGGGTGTCGTCGCCCCAGAGCTAGGGTGTCGTGAGATTTCAACTGGGGTGTCGCGATTGATTTTCTGCCGAATTCAATTAGGGTGTCGCCGGGTTCTCTCTATGTGGGTCATGTTAAAGCACGGGTGTCGTCGCCCCAGAGCTAGGGTGTCGTGAGATTTCAACTGGGGTGTCGCGATTGATTTTCTGCCGAATTCAATTAGGGTGTCGCCGGGTTCTCTCTATGTGGTCATTTATAATACGGGTGTCGTCGCCCTAGAGCTAGGGTGTCGTGGGATTTCAACTAGGGTGTCACGAAGGATTAACGGTAGAATTCGAAGTAGGGTGTCGCCGGGTTCTCTCTATGTGGTCATTTATAATACGGGTGTCGTCGCCCTAAAGCTAGGGTGTCGTGGAATTTCAACTATGGTGTCGCGAAGGATTAACGGCAGAATTCGAAGTAGGGTGTCGCCGGGTTCTCTCTATGTGGTCATTTATAAGATGGGTGTCGTCGCCCCAGAGCTAGGGTGTCGTGAATTTCAACTGGGGTGTCGCGATTGATTTTCTGCCGAATTCAATTAGGGTGTGGGAAGAAAGAGTTTTACTTTGTGCTGCGGCTGACATTTCCTCCAGAAGTTTTTTTACACAGACTCCAGTATCAAGGTTTTTCAGTCCAGTAGCTGAAGTATTTTCAGCCTCTAAGCTGGAAGAAACAGAGTTCTTCTTGCACAGATGACATAAAACGTAAAATGGCGCTAAAGGGCATTTTCGTCCACGCAAAGTTTAAAAAAAAACGAACAGCTTTAAATGGCCGTCACGTTCAGTACGTTACGTCAAAGCCCAGCCATACCGTCATCACGTCGGATCCACGTGAACCAATCGGAAGATGCGGTGCAGTCCACGTCAGCATTGCTGCACCGAGGCCGGTGTACAAAGTGTTTTACTATGAGATATTGCTTCCGTGGTTTGGATGACCATTTGCTTGACATGTACGAGAATTTTAGCATGACATGCACATGCTTGACATGTATGAGAATTTTAGCACGACATGCTCGGGGAACGGTGCATTGGAATCTAATTGGCCTGAACTAGAACGGTGCGCCAGATCGGACAGGCACGCGTGTGCCGGCCGCATCCCCCGGACTCCACACGTGTTACCTAATTCTCCAACTCTGACTTTCTTGTTCCTTCCACGCCTCCTCGGTCAAACCACCGAATAATTGCTACGGTCCACTACAAAAGCGGCTTCCATCTGATCTGATGATCTCGCGATCTGACGGATGTGATCTGTCCCCCACGGTGGGCCCCACCTTCCCCATGGATACGTTGGGCGTACAGCGCAAGGTGCCCGAAACCCTAATCGCCTTCCACCTTTTTAACTAACCCTGGTCAATTCCCCAATCCCAAGTCCCAACCACTCGCCCGGTTAAAAAATCCAACCTTAATTAATCCAGAAATGATGATGATAAATTAATCACCATTAATATATTTATAAATAGCATCAGGATACGAAATGCCCGTCTTCTTCTTCCAGGGCTCCCAAGCTCCCAAAGCCCACCAACGCTGCCTCGTTCGAACCAGAGGAGACGAATCCTACATCCCTCGAATCCCCAGAAGTTGAACCCCAACCCTAACCCTGGTTTCCGGGGGGGAAGCAAGCGGGCATGCAGCAGAGCGGCAGAGAAATGCAAGGGATGGCGTCTTCTTTGAATGGGATACCGTCCCCCGCAGCCCAGATCGCCCTCCAAGAGCTCCAAAACGGCCACCGGCAGCAGCAGATCCAGAACCCTGCCTTGCAGGTTCCGGCCGCCCACTTCGACCACTCCACCGGAGGCGCTGGCGAAGCCACCGGCCACGACGACTTTATCGATCAGATGCTCTCCAGCCTCCCCTCCTCCTGGCCGGACCTCGGCAACCCCAGGTCCCCTTGGGACCTGACCTCTTCTTCCAATCCGAATTGTTCCCCCGCTGGAGCGGCGGATATGTCGAGCGGGCAGAAGCTACTCAACATCGGCCTCGCCGGAAAGTCGCCGGAGCAGTCCGCCGCGGAGGCGGCGGAGGGGCTCCACTACGCGCCGTATGACGAATCCGCGCTGCTCGCATCCCGCCTCCGGCAGCACCAGATCAGCGCCGGGAGCTCGCCGGCGGGGAAGCCAATGGTGCTCCAGCTCAACCACCACCATCAACAGCACCAGCAGCAGATGCTACTGCAGGGTATGGGGAGATCTCCGGTGGCCGCCAGTGGTGGGGATTCCGGGCTCCTCCCGCTACCGCTGTCCCTAGGGAGTGGCGGCTCGGCCGATTCCCGCTTTCTCGTGGACAGATCTCGAGACGAAGTCGACCCTTCCTTCAAATCCCCCGATCCCACCGTACGCCTCTTTATTTCCACTTGCCTTCAATATTTTGATTTGCTCGTCTTTAGAAAAAACTAATAAATGTGTTTTTTTTTTCCTGTGGGGTTGGGGGCAGGGAGAGGAAGGGTTGTACAACGCATTCGGCGGATCGCTTCAGCGAGCGGCTCAAGCGGCCACCCAGCAGCATTTCCACCATCCCCAGGTCACCGAAACCCCAAACTTTTCCATTCTTCAGCTTAAAAAAAAAAAAAAGGATTTTTATAACCATTTTAGTATTAATTATTAAATTCGAAGACGAACAGGGCGCGTCGATGCCGGCCCAGAACTTCGGAGGGGCGCCGTCGGCCGGGGTGGGGCAGGCGGCGGCGGTCGGGTGGCGGTTCGGCTCCGCCGAGGCAGCGGGTGCGAGCTAGAAGAGGCCAGGCCACGGATCCCCACAGCATCGCCGAACGAGTAAGCCATGAAGAAAAGAATTATTTTTTTTATTTTATTTTATTCTCAAAATGTTAGTTATTAGCAAGGTTTTCCAAAAAAAAAATTAAATGGGCCCGTTAATTGTGCCAAAAAAAATGGGTGCATTAAATGACCAGAAACCTAGGCGGGGCAATAAATACTGGGGCAGTTACTGCTTTGGACTCTTTCTCCTTCTTTTATGTTTGGATGCATGCATTTGATTGAGTTGCTGGCTCTTTTTTTCTTTTTTTTTTTCGTTCGTTTCTGCGCGCAGCTTCGCAGGGAGAGAATCGCAGAGCGGATGAAAGCTCTCCAGGAGCTGGTACCCAACGCCAATAAGGTCTATTTGTCTTCTTCCTCGCTCTCTTATTATTATTATTCCTTCCAATTTTTATTTATATATAACCGTTGACAAGTTTACAAATAAACTCTTGCATTCACACCCTAATAAATTGAGCTGTTTGACTAAAACGCATCGCCTGCCACTCGGATGGCTCTTCTTCTTGACCATAACCGGCGATTTGATTTGCTCTTAAATTGAAAAAGAAACAGCAGACTTGATTATTACTGGATATGATTCATTAAATTGAAACAAATTCAAACGGGAAGTAAGGCACGAAGAGCAACAATAGCGCAGCTTTTTTTTTTTCTCTATTTCGATTATATCAATTAACACCGCACCTTTCAAATAAAATAGAATTAAAAGGACATTTCCGTCAATTCCAGTTGCCATAGAGGTCTGGGCCAACTTCGAAACCGTGTGTCCACTTGTCGGGTACTTGTTGAAGGGGAAACCGGCCCTTGGGTATTTCGCTTGTAAATTAATTATAGATGAAAATTCCGTTATGATGTGCTTGCGGCTCTCTAGAGAGATGCATGCTGGAAGGCTCTGTTGGCGCTGGGAACCTGAATGCATCATCGCATCACTCGTCAGGCCGCCGACACAGTAGACCGCAACTCCAGAAGGGGGAAAATTTTGTTATTAGTTACTGTGTTAATTCGGTTTTAATTTGTTGATTAGTGTTATTAAAATGATTTAATGAAATGACAGACGGACAAGGCGTCGATGCTGGATGAGATTATCGACTACGTGAAATTCCTCCAGCTCCAAGTCAAGGCAACTTCTCTCCTCTTCTCCCTACAAATTCTTTCCCATTTCTTATTTCCTCTCTCTCTCTCTCTTTTCTTACTTGCTTATTAGACAAATATATAATAACCCAAGTCGAATCTTTCTAGTGATCTACACAAATTAGTTATTTATTTGAATTGTATTGAGCCATTATACTTGCACCCAATTGATATCCTCTCTCTCTCTGGGGTCGGATACACCGTATCCAAATCAGGTGCTGAGCATGAGTAGGTTGGGCGGAGCAGCGGCGGTCGCCCCACTCGCGTCGGATATGTCCTCGGAGGTAGGGTAGCTCTCCCTCGCCTGTCACATATCTTAGTGCTGGCATGAGGTATTCCCGGTCGAACTGACCTGACCCCAGATTTTGGCGTATAACTTAATCCACCGCTTTCGGATAATCCGGAAAAGGCGACGAGTTATTTATACGCTGGAATATCTTATACAAGCTGACAGCGATTGAGTAAGACAATGGGGCACGCGTGCCCCACTGTAAAATCCCCAAAATACCCTTCGTGTTTTTATTTTCATTCATAATTCATAAACCAAGGGTTTGTTTAATCGAGTTCAGTTCGGCGGTGCTTGGATCCAGGGGCAGAGTGGGCGGGGCGGCGGCAGTAACGGTGCGGCGGGTAACGACGGTCTAACGGTGACGGAACACCAGGTGGCGAAGCTAATGGAAGAGGACATGGGATCGGCGATGCAGTACCTCCAAGGGAAGGGCCTCTGCCTCATGCCCATCTCCCTCGCCTCCGCCATCTCCTCCGCCACGTGCCACCCCCGCCCGGCCGCCGGAGGCTCCGGCGCAGCAGCAAACGGCGGAGGAGCGCACCACCTTAACCCCGGCCACATCCCGGCCCCACCACCTCCCACGCACAACAACCCAGCAAACGGCCCGGGCGGCGGCGACGCCCCCTCCTCTCCTAGTTTGTCCGTGCTAACGGTGCAATCCGCCATGGGTAACAGCGTTGATGCCGACGTCTCGCTGCCCACCGTCAAGGACGCCGCCTCCATCTCCAAAACCTAAGCCTCCTTCAAAGACCGGGCGAGAAAATACGAAGGCGTTGTTCGTAATATGAATGCGGGGCAAAGAAAAAGGACGTCAGACGGAGTCTACGGAAATAGGGACGTCGGCGCTTTGACGGCTCCGTTCTTCTACCTTTTCTTCTCCATCAGCTCTTCTTCTTTTTCTTTTTTTTTTTTTTTTTTTTTTTTTTTTTTTTTGTCTCTCTCTCTCTCTCTCTCTCTTTCTCTTTTTCGCTCTGTACCAACTTGTTCTTCCCATCTTTATTTAAGCCTACTTTTGGATTTAATTTTAATCGAAGTTTGTCATTATATGATGGGCTGTGCAGATGATCACTAACGACCTCTCCAGAGCAATGATTAACACCAAAATATGTTTACATAAAAGAAGGTAGCATTTTTCCTTTGAATTTAAAAGAGAAAGGATCATATGGTGGTGGGGGCTTGGGAGGTTGGTCAAATGGAGGAAATGATGGCGCCATTGATGATATATACTCGTTGGTGGGGATGCTTGGATAATTGATCGATTAAAGATATGATGATGATAATAATAATAGTACTAGTCTTGGAAGAAAAAGGATGGTGCTGGTTCAGTGAGTATCACTACAGTGTGGCTTAATTATCAGTGTTTGCGGACTTCCTTTCGCGTGAGAAAGGGAATTTGCTAACAAGAATTAAGTGATAGTTGTGAAGAGTCAAAGCAGGTAGAAGTTGCATAATATGTTGTATTTTATAAGGTTTTGTCAATGATGATATATATGAGCTTTTTTTCTTTTATTTTGGGTAAATATAATATCTAGTATTTTGTCATGGTTTGGCAATGATGATATACGATGGCTTTTTATTTTTAGTAAATAAACTATGGCTTTGATGATAGTAATGTTAGGAACAATATTCTTAAAATTAGATATATTTATATTTTAAATTTTTTAAATTAATAAAAAATATTTTCTTTAATCTTACCTCGTTTATATGAAAGATAATGTTTATATGAAAATTCAAAATATATTATAAGGCTGTAATTTTAATATAATGTATACAAGACGATTAAAATTATAGCTAATATATTTAAATATGTCCATAATTGATAGAAGTACGGATCTTCTAATCACTAATACATGGTCCATGAACATTATGAATATGACAATCTTATCTGGATTGTTGTATAGAGAGACACTTAGTGAATGTATTATATGATTATATAGGATTGATCGATATAATTTGAATCTTTATTTAAGACCATTATTAAGAATTTAATTTATGTCACAAGAGATCATATGTAAATCAATCTTAATCTTGATTTAATCACAGACTCTTTGATTATGTTATATGTTATTGGATCTTCTGATTTGTTTGTTAAAGCTCATTGATGTTGGGCCCAATACTTACATCTGGAGGTTTTAATAGCACATTGGAAATGTGATTTAAATATGAAATCCATAGTTTTTTGAAAAGAAGCTTAGCTAAACAGTTATGCATGTAATTTATGATCAAGTTTTTAAGTAAATTAATATGTAGTGAGTTTTTAGTGGAATAACTTCGAGATTAATAAATAGAATAAATAATTAAAAAGTTTTAATTGAGTTTATTAGAGCTTAAAATTATGGTCCATGGTTTCCACACGCATCGAATACTCTTGGATTGAATAATTAATGTGATTAATTATTTATTTTTTTAAATAAAAGTTTATTAAAATTTTATAATAAAGAGTTTATTGTGAAATAAATAATTAATTTGATTGATTATTTTTCTCACATTTATTTTGATACAATAAATTAGTTATTGGATAAAATAAAAATGTGTTTAGACACTGTTCATATAATAATTGATATGAATGATTGCACATAAGTGTTATTATAGAATATCACACAAAAGAATGTTGCAACTCATATTATGAGTTGATTGAGAGAAAGAAATTTTTTTTGATATTTTTGATAATATGATTATTAAGAATATTAAAATAAAATAATAATTTGATTTATTAGATATTTAAAATTAATATTATCTAAAATTATTAAAGATTTAATAATTTAGATATTATTTATAAATTAGTTGCAAATAAGAAAACAACTTTTTATGATTAAAGAATTGACGTTAAAATAGGTTGTAACATATAAAAGTTATGTTGTAACATGTAAACATTATCTAAATTAAATGTTATAACATATAAACGTTATCTAAATATTATCTAAATTAAATGTTGCAATAGATTATTATCTAAATTAAATGTTGCAACAGATAAACGTTATCTAAATTAATACTGTTTATTAAATTAAATTAATTTAAAGTAGATTTTTTTGATACATTTAGAGCCTATAAATATGGCATATAAGGTGGACTTTCAGATAAAATAAAAATTATATGATAATTATATGATAATTATCCAGTAGTAAGGCGTGTCTGTTTCTTCGAATGTTAAAAAAATTATATAATAATTTTTTTTATATGACACATGTTAAATATTTCGTATACTTTCACTACATATATATATGATGATATATGTATATATAATTTTTTTTTTAATCAACAAGTAATACAAGGGAGAGACGTGCATGCAACTAAGGTGGGTTTCTCTCTTCCCCACTCGCACGTCGTGGTTCTCTCGAGCGATCCAATATGAGATAGAGACTGAGAGATATTTGCGTGCAGCTGTCTGCAACTTCTTTAGGCATGGGTACAAAAACCAAATGCAGAACAAAAAAAAAAACTTTTTGTTTCTCTTTGCTACGTCTTATTTATGTTTTCTCATTCATCTTCGGAGGGATTAAGAAGCTTGCACCAGAAAATTATGACAACAGTTTTGTATTCTACTCCATGTAAATCATTCATCCACTATTGTATATATGGAGATGCATGGCATTTTCGCATCAATAAAAGTAGTGGCATTGCTATTTTTGAAGAAGAAGATGAAGAAAAAAAAAAGCAGCTACTCATGTCGGTTTGGTGTCATGTTATGGAAGCAAAGCATGTATACAAGATCACGTGCACACAAAAAAAAAAAAAAGCATGTATAAGGGATAGAAACCAGTTTATTTCTCATCCCACCGCAGTCGCATCAACATTTAGATGGGCGACAGCAGGGTAGAGTGGAGTCCAGTTATCTCCCTGCTTCCCAGAATTAATTTAAGCTATATTGACAGGCCAAGCCAAGGTGGAGGCTAAACTAAAAGATGCAGACTTGTGGGTCCTCATACGAATTTTAGGGTACATATGCACTTGGGACATGAATGGCTGAATGAGATGCAACAACAACGATTAGATGTTAACAGACAAAACGTTGCATCATGTTATAATACAAAGGCAAAGAGACCATTTACACCCATAAAAAAATTAAAAAATACACACAAAAGCGCCTCTAAGTAATATTAATTCTTATCATGTTGATATGGAGCAAGACTACTTCTAAGGTCCAAAATATAAACATATTGATTACCAAGCGATTATGTGATCTTGTCCATGAATGACACAGGTACTGAAGGGCATTGCATATGATGCTTGTGTCTATGAATTAGTCTGCAATTGGAAGTGACATCTTCGATAGAAAGAAATGCCGTTTCCATTTCTTCATGCAGATAGGTTTACGAGGCTGAGTAATGGTTTAATGCCTAAATTAAGTTAACTCGTCGCATGAGTTGGTGACGGATGTTAGGAATATTGAACATGAAAGCATCACCGGCATATCTTCTTTTCAAAGAGATTCGAAAGAAAAAACAACTAGACTTCAGACATATAAGAAGGGTAGACGTTCGTGTTTTCTTGATGTCTTGTTCAAGTAATCTCTAATTAACAGGAACATCACATGTTCTATTTTTCTACGGCATCAGCCGTCAGGTACGTGGTCTGTTAGCAGTGGTGACGGTAATGACAGCATCAATGATTTATTCCATGAACTGCAGGTTGTGAAGGCAATTGCAAGAAAAAGGATCACGTGGATAACCATCACCTTCTGCAAGGCTTATACCGCATATAAGTTGCTTATAATCTAACCTCAAGTGCAAAAAGAAAAGACAACAGTAATTATTAAAGATTTATTATTGTGTAAGTTGCATTCAACAATATTACTAGATCAAAGGAATGCTGAGGCTTGAGATGAAATTATTGTATCAAATAATATCTATCCAAATCCATTTTTATTTCTAAATATATTCAATATATGGATACCTATTTTGGGTTTAACTTAAATATCCTTATTTGAATTTGTATCTGAAATATATATATATATATATATATATATGGTTATGAATACATAGCTATCACATCCATATTCGAATATTAGATTCTATTTATAGTCATTTTTAGTTTCTTATATATCTTATAAATTTTAAATAAAATAAATAAAAATATAATATATATTCATATAGTGACATCTTTTAGTTTCTTTTGAACAAAATTTAACAATCTAATTTGTATGCGCATTTATATGCATTTTCAATATTAGATTTATACTCTCATTCATTTAAAATAAATATAATAATAACAAAATTAAGCACTAATCCTAAACTAGCTAGGTCACATAAATTTATTATCCTCATTTTACTTTTTTTAAAGCAATACTTTTAGTAAAATATAGTTATATCAAGTCTTCCTTTACTATTCTTTTGATATGATTTTATATATATCTCTAATCTTTTTCTCTACATGTAATAAATTACTTCTTCATACTTGTATATATATCCTAGGATATGTTATGTATGTTCGAACTATTTAAATCGCCATTTACATCATCTTTCCTTGATTGTTGCTAATCACCATTTACTTCATTTATCCTCGATTGTCACTGATGAATGACATTATTTTTTATTTTTTCTTTTCTTTTATTATCATGTATCTTTAGCATTCTCAGTCATCCAAGATACATGTTGTTTTCTGACTATTCAATATTTTATATCATAGCAACCAATTTTATAATCACCATATGAATTTTTTCTTCAACCTATAAGTATCCCACAATCATTAAATATCCCAACTGTGTTCTTCCGTTTTGCTCAACCTACCTCAATTTTATAAATAACATTCTTTTTATTTTTTTTACAAATAATCAATCATCAATATCAAATATGATCGCTCTTAAAAAATTTATGGTCATTAATTTCACTTTACCTTTATTTTTATTTCTGATTTTACTAAACTTGCGTATCATGAATTCTGTTTTGGTCTGTAACATAAAATTCTTAGATTCTAATATGTTTTCTCTATTGTTTCAATTTATAATTAGCATTAATTTCACTTCTATCCATTAAGACTTTATCTTCTACAACTGCACTATTATCTTGAATATAGACGGTAAGTTTATTCAAAGCTAGCGTAAAAGGATAAAAACTTAAAGCAAATATGTAAGTATAAATTTATTGTGATTACTCGCTAGTATTCTTATAAGTAATTTTCACACAAATAAAGACCTTATCAAGATACCTAATATAAATCTTTTCTTTTCAAGCACTAATTATAAAACTTTTAAAATATTTTTATATAATTTCTCTAGATTAATAAAAAATATATTTATTTTTAATACTTTCTCGTTAACTTTTTAAAGAGAAACAACGGTAGACTTCTCGCAATGCCATGAATTCCTCTATTTCTCACAGAAAAATATGCTCAATTGCAAAATGATAAGATCACGACGGTAGGAATAAGTCGATGACTTTGGTCCCCTAACATTTATCAGGCTACTCATCCACTCTCCTTTCACTTTGGGACTATTTAGAGCTCTAGAGTAGTTGTACCGTGAACGAATGTCAAGTCGAAGCACTCGATGTGGTTATTAAATTGCACCAGCAGCCAAATCACTAGTAGTGAGGACTAGAAGTCGATCCAAGTGTTGTCTATGTCAATGGGGAGAAAGGGCAGCACAGAACCTAATCTTTTTTTAAATAAGACATACTTGAACGACTCCAACTAACAAGTTACCATAACGCATTATTTAAATTGTAAAGACACACACAGGTAACTTCATTAAGGAAACCCCTAACAAGCCCATTAAGAAAAGCAGTTGCCGTGTAATCTATTGAATAAAAATCCATATTAATCGGAGGCTCTGAAAACCCAAAGTCATTAGCCACCAAAAGCAAGAATCATGTTTTTTTCATTACATTTTAAATCCACATTAAAATACGCACTTCATAAATGCGAATTTTCAAAATCATTCCTTCCATACCAAATTTGCATATTACTTTAAATCTTATTAAAATACGTACATCTTACATCTCAACTTTCAACATCACCCCCTATGACCCGTTGCGTTAATTCTAGGTGAGATGAACCATTCTATATTCCCCTCCACCAGCAGCTTCAAGTAGTTACATGAAAAATTCAGGAAGAAGCAGAGATTTGTGAGGGGCCGACGCACCATCCATAAACCTAGCGATAAAAAACCTACGTCCAACTTGCAACAGAGAAGAAGCAGAGATTTGTAACAATGATATACAATTACATCAGATCCATAGAATGTAAAATATAACACATAAAATGACATATGACATTCAAAAGTTTTGATGAAACAGAAATAGTGAATATTCAAAAAGAACTTTCGCACATTACCATATCCACAGAACAAACCGATTACATCCGCAAATATTTCCAAATCCATCCGCCTAGTACGTGTTTTCGCACATTACCATCCCTGATTACATCCGCAAAAATTTCCAAAATCCAAACACCTATTCGAGAGCAACTACCTTTCTAAACTGACCGATTCAGGTTTTCGGCACTTGTAAAAATACTGCCAATGACAGCATAATAAGCGATCATGCTGTCTCAACCGCCCGTGCCAGCACAAGCAAAGAGGATCACAAAAAGAGCCACCAAACATGGCTGGATTGCCTCCACTAATTCGAACTTTGGCATTTAAACAAAATCCCCGGCGACGGGGCAATGTTAGGCATAGTGCACAAATACCCATGTGTGCGTGCGAGAGAGAGAGAGAGAGAGAGCATTGTTAGCTGCTAACCAACAAGAAAGATTTCTTGCAAATTTTCCAACATATGCGCTACTTCAAAAAAAAATTAACATTCTCAAAATGAACCATATAAATAGATCACCAGTACCAACCACCTACATTACCATCTAGGGAAACTTTTAAACTTAGGTTAAGCATCAGAATTTGCAGGCTTGTAACATATTTTTCCTTGGAAGAGGAAAAGTTAACGCCAAACAGTACAAGCCTTCATAATTCCTAAACCTGTCAGCTACTGGGGAGTCATCAGCCCCAGAACTACCGGATAGGCAACTGGCAACTTAACAATGCAAAACAGAAAGGAAATGCCTATCATCGGTAGCACGAAGTAAATGAAGTGGATGCATTTACCTGAAAGAAGAAAGTAAAAATAAACATATTATGACAAATAATTCAACTTTGGCCCCTTCTTCTGCGCTTTTTCCCACTTGAAGCCTCACTTTCTTGTGCCTTTGATGAAACTGAGAGCACCTTATCAGCAAAAGTCTCAATTTCTTCCATCTTTGATTTTCCTTTCTCTGAAGTGCCATTTGCCTTGGAGTCGCCCTCAGTTTTGGGGCTGGTAGAATAGCCCTTTAATTTCCTGCGACTTCTTGGAGTTTCTCCAGTGGATTTACCTTCGACCATTTCCTTGGCCTTGCCACCACTACCAATCACATCAGCTTTTGACTTGCGCACTGTTCTAGGAGTCCCGTCCTTTGACTTTCTGCTTGATCTTGGGAGATCATCCTTGGATCTACCACCAGTTTTATGAGTATCAACCCTAGACTTACTGTTGGTCTTAGAAATCTCATCAGTAGGCCTATCGCCAGTTTTCAGTGTGTCATCCTTGGACTTGCTGCCGGTATCTTTCTTGCGCCTGCCGCCACTCCTAAGGGTGTCGGCTTCATATTTGCTTGTGGCCTTCTCTTTTGATTTGCCTGTAGTTCTAGGACTGTCATCACTAAGCAGTTTACCAAGATTTGTTATTTCAACTCGGGATCTACCTTTACGCTTGGTAATACCACTGGATGACGAACCACTGACCAAAAACCCAAAGCATACCCTTTCAGATCCAATATTATTAAATGATTCATAAAACTGAATAATGAAAAGTTAGAGGTATTCACCTTTTTAGAATTGTCCCCATCTTCAATTGTTTTGTAACAGAGCTTGAACCTGTTTTTGCTCTTTTATCTCGTCGCCTAAATATCAGGAAAACAGCATATTAAAGACCGAATAATATAATATAAATACTCTTAACAGAAACAAAGATAGAAAACCAACTAATCAGAGGTTGCAGCTGACATTGCAAACTATATGCTTCTACATGCGCACACCAGGCTAGGCCTTAAAATTTAGCAAAATAAAACAAAATAAAACAAAATAAAATAAATGTACTATCAGGCAGCAAGTTTATCAAGTGACGGATGAAAGATATTATCCCCTCCAGAGGCAACATGTACCATACCTTCAGACCCACAAGCAAGGCATGCATCCCAAATTAACACACTCTAGTCAAGAAAGTGACTTGCAAAATTGGGCACAGAACAGCTCAAAACCATATGGTCTCCATTATACCTCACAAAATTAGTTCCATATCAAAGCCAAACCCTTAAAACTAAGGACTGATCTGGATTACACCCAATATGAGACCTAAAATTGAACCTAATCCACTTAGCAACCCTGACTTCAATTTGTATCTAAATCAAGGATGACAAGGTTAGTTGAGTTGGATCCAGGTCAAGCTAGAATCAGATTTTTTTTTTTTTTTAATTTAATTCTTCACCATAAAACTACAGAAACAAGAATTAAAATGCTGATATAGACGGAACCAAAAGCCAATTTCCAAGATGAAATGAGATTTCAAAACCAGGTGTGAAAGAAAGCACCGCCCCACTTCTTCATCCTCTCATCAACAGTGCCATCCTTTCTTGTTCTTATAATCTAACACCCTTTCCAATTATCTGCCATTCTTTCCGACTGACTGCCAAGCTAGTACAACATCGCTTCCTCTTCCCACATCCACTAACAATAACCTCAATTTCCCCTCCCACTTCCTAATCTTCAACTCCACAATCTTCTTCCTCCGTTTGTCATTCTTCCCTTCTTTCATCACTCCCCTGCTTCATGCTCACCATAACTAGTCTTTACGTTCATCATTTTCTACCATTTCTATAATCACCAAGCCATAATTTTTGAAAATCCCACTCCCTTATCAACAGACTCAGGAGGAACAAAGTTGGGTCACCGCAAAAAAAATTCCAAATGTCTATTCAACAGTAGTATAATCCTAGCAAACCTCATTTGTTACCCCAAGATCCACACAATTTTGTCAGCCTCAAATTTTAGCATTGATGCCTGAATTGTCTTATATATTAAAAATAGAACCATGCAGCTGCATAACAGTCGAGTAACAAAATGATATAAAGCTGCATCTTGATCAAATAAAAATATAAGTGTTAATTACAGCAACCCTAAATATACTCAGAGTTAAAGCAGATGACAATGTGACAGCCTTTTACAGATGAAAGAAATATTAGTACAAAATGAACAGAAAGAAAAGAATTGTAAATTCTGTGGTAATAAAGAAGCAGAAATTGTTCCTTGCATCACTGCTGCATGAGACCAATTATGTAAAATGCAGCATGAAGATTGTTCCTTATCATACAAAAATGCCACTAAATGAAATTGAAAAATGCAATTTAAACAAAACATTATAAATATGAGCAAGAAGACATAAGGAATAGCGGGCAATTTATCAGACATGTACTTAAAAAATAATAATTAAAAGAAATAGCATGCTGAGTCATCCCCTACTCCATCAGCTTTAGATTGTCATCTGATCAACATGGCCTCCTTCTTCACCCTCATGCCTGAGGCATCAATAGGCAATTAACTGAGATGTCAACATCCAACCACTCACTCAGGCGGAGACCAATATGATCGTTAGCAATATCCTACTTATCACCACCATCTCCCCCATGATCATCACCCAACTTCAAACCTCCTGGCTTTCTTGCTCTTCAACGCAACCTGAAGTGAACTAATTAGCTCAAGTTCCAAAGTTACACCCCAACTGAAATTTACAACATTTTTTAAAGAGCATCTGTTGGTGTAAAAGGTAACAAACTTTAATTGTCTTCAAAGAGCCCTCGTTGGTATAAAAGATAGACAAATTCATCATCTCCTTTTCAAGTGATATCACAAACAGAATTGTGTCAATGAACCCCAGCCAGACTAGACTGCATGACTTCACTGGCTACAGCCCTTTGGACTAATCTATAGGCTCCAACGACCAGTGACAGATGTTGCCATCCTCCAGCACAAGATTGAATACAAAGATCAACCAATAGTTAAGTACATTTTGTGGGAGGAAGGATTCTGTTTGCTACCATTCAATTCGCCAATAGGGAAGGTGGCAGATTCGGTGGGGTAAAGATGAGTTCATTCAGAAGGTAAATATGATCCCCAAACTTCACCTCTTCGATACCATTGAAACATTGGATACAGAAGTATAACACTTATTTGACCAGCTATATTTGAGAGGGTGAGAGTTCTTTTTCTTCTAAAGTTTTTTTCAGAACAAATAATATGGGGGAGCCATCTAAAAACAAGGTGACGTCAAGAAAAACAACAACTAAACCTTAATCGCAAAATAGTTGGGGTCGGCTACAAGGTGACATTGGTAAAGGGAACTCTTAAGAAAAGTTTGAGCCGGACAGACCACCATAGACTGGAGCTTGAACTAGTACTTAAGGACCAAATCACCAAAACAACTTATTTCAGGTTGGGTTTAACAAATTAGCACATGGTGTTACCTGTTTCATGTTGATCTGGATAAGAATTCACAAAGCTTGCATATGAACATATAATAAGAATAATGATATTTTGTGATATTCTTCTATTTTGAAAATGCAAGCCATCATTTTAACTTGCTGTTCAGTAGTGCAACAAAATTCCCCAAAATCCCTCGAATTATGGAATAAGAAATTGAGTAGAATTTTCTAAGTTCATGACCCTTACCTCTATCATATACAAATTTTCATTTCTGTAATATCTTTCTTATTTCTGTAATATCTTTCTTAACAACCAAATACCTGCTACGAATGTCAACTTTCTAAGCAAAACTAAAAAAATCTTGAAGCAACAAACAAAACAAAATTATAATTTAGACATTTAAGAACTCAAATGCAACCTTAGACATCAATATTTCTATTTTCGCTCTTTTTCTCCTTTCCATACAACTTTTTTCCCCTCTTGCCCTTCCACGTTTCCTTCAAATTAATTCCTTGGCCCTCTCCTCTTAAACTCTTATTGTTGTACAACAAATATACTCACATTTTATCACACCAGCTTTTTGGACAAACTAAAACTCTCATCACCACAAAATCATTGTAACCAGAATTTTTAACCAAAGTTCCACAGGTATCAACTGGTACAGATTTAAGCATAAAAAAGCAAATCAATAAGCATTTCAACTCATAGATTAAGTTAACAATCACAGTCTTCCCTTCAGTTTATCCAGCATTTTTTACTTCAAAGTCAGTCATCAAAGTTCATCTGGCACTGGAAGATAAATTTACAAAATACTAAATCAATCTAACCTCCTTTTACACTACTATTCTAAGTCTAATAATTCCTAAATCCCAAGCAACATTTCTTTCAACCTTCTTCTGATTATGTTTGCCAACATCCATTCATACACAGAACTATGACAACAAATAACTATCGCCCTACTTCCAAATCTGGCAACCATAAATGGATGCCACACTACACCAGTTTAGGAGCATCTAACAGTAAGATAGCTTCAGGTAGCTCAGAGGTTAAAGCAATGAATCTTCAAATCAAATTCTAAGTAGGCTTTTGGTCCAAAAGGCTTAGCTGCAGGCATGACAGACAGAGGACCCATAGGTGCTTGCTTTCAAGGCACTGACCTTGCTATGAAGCCAGAGGTGCCTGCTTCAAGGCCATTGAGAAAAGAAAATATGATGCAATGTGTGCCTGGATTACAAGGAGAGCATGTTTTTTGTGGTGTAATCATGACCTTTCACACCAATATGCTCCATCATCAACTGTGTGTATTCGCTCCATTAAAATGAAAGAATGATCCCATAACTAACTGCCCTTTTTATCCAAAACATCAGACAATCACAAAATGTAGGAGATGATAGAAAGATGTCACCATTTCTGATGTGATGATGCGAAGAAATCTTGGACCCATATCGGTATGGCAAAGTAAGAATAGAATGTTATAAATAAATCAGAGGTTTTTGACAATGGTGACCTATTTCTTTTGCCTCA
This sequence comes from Calamus simplicifolius, assembly GCA_900491605.1. NCBI lineage: Eukaryota > Viridiplantae > Streptophyta > Magnoliopsida > Arecales > Arecaceae > Calamus > Calamus simplicifolius. The sequence continues at coordinate 1,983,439 of UESW01003826.1, read as the reverse complement.
AGATGGAATACGAAGAACAAATCCTAAATATTTCAAATATCAATTTTAAGTGGTACAACAGGAAAAAAGTCACAAAGTGATGATAGAGTGGGTCGGAAAATTTAAATTTGATTAAAATCAGTATTTTAAAGTCAAACGTATTGGGAGTTTATAGTATGATTTTTGGGTTGATTTCCAAAAACATAAATTTCACACCTGCTTTTCCTTATCCACCTTCTGGCTTCTTTACTTTTCTTAGATTTCCATTGTTCTATGTTTCTTATTCTTTCTTTTCCTTCATCCCTTTCTCTTCCTTCTCATTGTCTCCTGCTGCAACAGGTTACTCCGTACAGAAGGCTCAACTTCCAACAGCATAAAACTTTCCTGGATAGAAAACTCATTGCTTCACATTAAATCATTATTTTTCTATAAGATCTAGTAATGTCCCCTGCAAGGCCACAAACATAAGCATTTCCTCAGCCTATAATTGGATTCATTTAAATTAAAAAAAAAACAGCATAAATGTCTCTTTAATAACTTCTGATTTTCTCTAGTAGGGCACCTATTTACTTAAAATCACTGCCACCAGACCTTAACACCAAATCTCTTATGATAGGTCTAGGACTAAACACTTCCTTCTGTTTTCCAAATAATGCATGGATCCACAGGTGCAAACAAGTCCACTCTTTATTATTAACAACTTAATTTCTGCTTAATGGAATACCCAGTTTGAAGAAAGATAGCAAATGAAGAGCAAGTTGGGAGAACTTGTTCTGATAACCGAGATGGAAAGGCTAATCCTATGACAAACTTTTATTTCAAGTAACTAACGAAATCAACACTATAAATGGTTATATTTTATTGACTAGCTTGAGTAAACAAAAAGTTTAGCTACAATCCTGCTAATTGAAGGCATGCACCCAAACTAGCACCCACAAAGGACAAGTATGATATCCAAACAAAAGCAATACTTACAATTCTGAAGAAGCATCAGGACTTGAAATATCTTTAGCTAGTCCCTGATGATCAAAGTAGTCCAAAATCAGAATAGAACGCATGACCACACAGGTGATATTGATCCAATATTAACTCACCCCATCTGTCTCAGCATCCCCTTTGATAAATTTCCAGCGTTCATTCTTTAGTAACAGTACTTCAATGTCACCATCATCATAAAGAATCTGAATAAAACAAAATTCAGCACATTATAAATAATGACATAAATAAAGTAACATTTAGGATCAAGAAAAACCTAATTTAAAATATAGTGTGCTTATGCAGCTTTCTACCTTATGCTTTTTTGAAGCAGGGTCAAAAGAATTAACAACACCATTATAAAACCTGCAGAAGAAAAGCCGCATAAATGATGATAAACAATAATGACAATTACCTCACAAAAAGTGACAAAGTAATCACATAAATACAGAACTGCAGTCTGCAAGTCCAGCACATCAGATTCCTGATACTAATATCAGTAGTATTTCTTCTTTGAGGAAATTATTTCCACGACATTTCAGAGTCAGTGATCATTAACATAGTGGATCAGCATTAGCTTGCTCATAAATGTAAAATCAACATTTAATTGACATTTAAGTACCAGACTATAACAATCCATACTGTGCATACTATATCATATTGGTGGGGAACCAATACTCTATACATCCCCATACTGGGTGCTGGTAACAAGAACTGCACCAAGCTAGTACGGGCACCAAAGGCGTACTGAAACCTTAAGTAAAATCACAATATCTCCACTTAAAAAGGCAAGCTCACATGGCAACCATGAAAATAAGACTCGATAAAGAAGAAACCAGATACTGTCTACGAACAAAGCCAGGAGACCAAGCTTTATCCACATTATCAAGATAGTAGTAAGTCACACTCCTCAAAACCTAAGAAATTCTAGAATTTATGTTGCCACCAAAAATTCTTGCTGCGGTGGCCCATAACTTTCAAAGTCATTGCTTATTGGCAGTGAAAGAAGGCTGGACAGCAAGCGAGCTTATCTTTATAAAACTTTTCATATTACAAGACATAATAAGATCAAACCACATCCCGATTTTGCTCCCCCATGAACCAAATCCATGCCAGTAAAAGAAGCTAATTGCCATTACCTTTTCAAATAGCAGCTTATCTTTATAATGGCAACACCCAGCTGCCCCCAAGAAAATAGCGATTTTTCTATTTTATAATTAAGTGGAAATTCTAGAAAAAATGCTCAAAAAAATTCAGCAACAATCTCCAAGGGCAATTTAAAATGCTGACCTCACCATATAGAAAAATTGAGATCATGTGATACTTACGCTTTGTCATCAGGCCACCATACTTTAATCCTGGAATCAACAAGGTTCTCATCTAATTCTGTAACTTGAGCTGGCATATCAGAACCCTGGTATGAACGTGATAGGTAGAACAAAAAGATTATAATCTTCTATAAATCAAATGACATAATAACAATAATATTAAAATTAATAAATCAAATGAAGAACCAGAAAGAAACAATAACTAAGCATATTCAAGCAGAGGAACAAATCCAACAAATAACAATTTGACTATCAATGGAACATAAAAGGAATGCAACAACGTACGCAGAAGAATGTTAAAACCACAAAGCAAGATTTCATATTATGTTCACATATGCGTCCATGTTCACAAACCAAGAACCTAACAGTAATATTAACCCAAATTGTGCTCCCAGATAATAAAAGTAAGCTGTCTCTACATTCACCAATCATTCCTATTAAAGCCACCTCCAGATTCACCATGTCCTACTAGATACTTTCCTAGGACTCTTTCTTCTGCATCGGGCCGACTCAGTTGAGATTATCTTTTGCCTCTAAAATACAGATAATTGATTATATGTTCAGTTCAGATTATCTTTTGCCTCTAAATACAGATAATTGCTTATATGTCCATAATAAACGTGCACATTTAAAATGATAGAGACACCTGCACACTTATTCTTCACTTCCTGTTTTGTAAACCAATCCATCATGAAATGATCAAATAAACAGCAGTTTAGCACAAATTTAAAAAAAAATCTAAACGTAAATTTTTATCCAGAAAACTAGGGAAACTGAATTGATAATATCTTAAATAGACAAAATTATTTGATCTATGATCCAGATTGAGGAAAGTTCAATGCATAGTTCTGTCTTTGCATATTTTGACTGAAGACGCTCAAAAAGTCAAATTTTGTGAACATCAACACACACACATACACAAACATATTTATTGTAGGTTTGAAATAAAATCCTGAGCGTTAACCAAAAGACAAGACTCAAGAAGAAATTTTATCAGACTTTAGAACTGAACTCAATGTAGGTCAACACAAAAAGAAACAAAACAAAAAAATATGTAGGTTTGAAATAAAATCCTGAGTGTTAACCAAAAGACGAGACTCAAGAAGAAATTTTATCAGACTTTAGGTCTGAACTGAATGTAGGTCAACACAAAAAGAAACAAAAAATAAATGTCAACATATATGAGAAGGTGACAAAGGTAATGTAAAAGCATATAAAGAAGTGAGTAAGTCACTTCATTGTCAGGATCTCAAGATCCATGATTTGGATAGTGCAACTAAGATTAAAGAGGTCAATTTGAGACATAAGATCAAAAACTTGGATATAAGATCTAGGAACACGGGCCATGCCCTCCTTTGCATCATATGCAGTACAGTTATTACAAATTACAGCAATCAAAGTGCCTGCCATTTGTGTTCTCCTAGAACTCCCTTTAATTACTTAAGGGAAGTCGCAGGTCCCAATCAGGGCACATATCAGCCAATTTATCACTTATTGCTCAGTCTAGATTGCCATATAATAGCTGGTCGAGGTTAAATACGATTCCAACAAGGAGACCAAACAGCAAGCTATTTGGCATCAATACTAGCTAATTTTGGCGTCCTTGTACAAAAGATGCTGACGAGAAGAACAAGTAAAACCCACCTGAAACAGGGCATCCAGTAACCACCAAGACTATCCCTAAAAGTTGAAAGGAAGAGGGGGGGAGGAAGCAACCAGTGTACCATCAAACAAGCAATCCCTTGCACAATCCATAAAATTTTCGTCAAAGGATTTGCAACAGGAAATTCAAGCCTCCAGTATTATTCTCCTACAGTTCCCAAAAGAAGTCTTATATGGCTTTACTAATTCACTTGAAGTGAAAATCAACATCCATGGAAGCATCTAGCATTGGCCTTGAATTAGTACTGACCCTCTCTTATCTTGAATTAGTACTGACCTCTCTTATCAATGAGCAATAGTAACTTTAAGGTGCATAGGTTTGCAAAGAGTGATTCTTAATAAATTGCCATTGAATTCCCAAGGAAGGGGAGGTGAGAAACAGCAAAAGATTGGACATTTAAAAGTTTGCATCAGTTAAACAAACAGTTAGTCTTAACGAACCTAATAAAATTTTCATACATTTAAGTAAGTGTTTTGACTAGTGTTCAAATGAAGCTGTTCAGTTTCTGTCCAAGATAATACGATATTGGACCGACATTGGACTGACAACAAAATTTTGCTGGATTTTTTTGGTTAGTTATTTTCCCATACATATGTCAATAATACCATTGCTATTAGTTGCTTCCTTTTGATTATTCCTACACAAATTATGAACACATCTCTAACACTTCATTAAAACTCATGTTATAAACTATGTTAAAAAGTTTTCATATACATAATTTATATAAAATAAGAGATACTGAAATATATTCTGTTACAACAGAATTCTTTCACATACTCAACTCAACTCATCTAAGCCTTTTCCCAACTACATGGGGTCGGCTACATGAATCTGCTTCCTCCACTCTGCTCTATTCAGGATTAAGTCATCATTCAAATTACAAATAGTTATATCTTTTTTAATTATTTCTATTTATGTTAGTTTAGGTCTACCTCTACCTCTATCCTTACCATATATTGTTAAAAGATTACTCTTTCTAACTGAAGCATCTAAAGGTCTTCATTGTATATGTCCAAACCACCGTAATCGATTTTCTCTCATTAACAGAATTCTTTCACATATATGATTATATTAATTAATTAAATGTTTGACTTTAGATTGTCATACATTCTGATAAAGAATCATTTAAAATAAACTAAAAGAAAAACAAGTGGGATAATTGTTGTCATGACCAACATGTGATCTCTCTCAACATGATACCATAGCCAATCCCATGCAATGGACAGTGATCATATATCATACAGCATTGCATAGTATAGAATATTAGCAGACATCATTTTAGGAGCTTATGTTGCTTCCATCATTGTCAAGTCCATATAACTAGCACTTGACGATATAAGAATGCCTTGAGCTTTCAATTATAATAAGTTTTAGTAATTTGTATCCATTAAGACCTTACATATCATATTTAATTTTAAATTCAATGGACTCGGACATATTCACTGGTGATGCCTTGGACACTGATCGTATGTCATACAGCATTGAATAGGTTATGAGCAAGCAATATCATTTCAGGAGCCTAAGTTGCTTCCTAAACTTTCAATGATAATATGCTTTACCAATTTATATTCATTAACATCCTACATATCATATTTAATCTTGAATTCACCGAACATGAATATATTCACATGTCATTAATTGCAACAATTTGTTGGCCTATAAATTTGAATCGACATGATTTGTTACTACAAGTTCCCGGTGACTGAGGAATATTCTATGCAAATTTGAAATTATAACCTCCGCATAGTTCTCCCTAGGCAATCAAACCTTGCACTAGTTTCAAAACTGCAGCAAAACCAGCTTCAATGTCAATTAAAAGGTTTTCAAAAGAATTCTCCAATAGAAAGTCAAGGAAAGTAAGATTTTTAGGGTGAATTATGGCATGATCTGTGGAAAACATGTGGTTGAATCCAAGATGAACCAAGAGAAAAACATAAAATCACGAGCGGATGGGAAAGGAAGTGGAAGCTCTTGGAAGCATGCAACCTGCTGGGTATAAAGCACAGAGACAAAAGAAGTGGAAAGAAGAAAATAGAGGAATATAATAAGAAAAAAAAAAGAAAGGAGAGAATGAAGGAATATGTGAGAGAAATAGGGATGGCAATGGCCTGGGAACGGCCCGGAACGGCCTCTATCGGTCCCCATCCCCGTTAGGAAAAACCTCCCCGTTCCCCACCCTCTTAAGCCGTTATAGTTAACGGGACAAGAACGGAAATACCCGGCCGGGTAAACAATGGGTACCCGTTTGGCTGTTTATATAAAAAAGTAAAATTATTCCACTAAACTTATAATTTGTTGAAAGCTTAAAAAAATACTAATGGGAAGAGAGATCAGTTCGCTAGGGTTCTGGCTTTGATTTTCAAACGTGTTTTACTAAGGTTTTTTTAGTATATATGTTTTATTTATTTTAAAATTTAAATATATTATATTAAAGCTAACGGGAACATGAACGGGAAGTCCCACCCCCGACCGTTTATTCGTTTAGCCGTTAAATGAATAATTTTCGTACCAGTTAAGCCGTTTAGACCAGGAATTCTTCGATCCGCTAGAAACGATAGCAGTCGGGTAAACGGGCAAACGAAAAAAAATTGCCATCCCTAGAGAGAAACACAAAGGAGAGAATCTGGAGCAAAGATTAAAATAGAGACAATTATTTCCAATTTCTAAAAATCAAAAACAAATTTAGGAACTCGAGTGTCCTATATCGAAAGACAAGAACACCACTAATAACACTCAAGCTTAGTATAAACTTATTTGACAATATTGATAATACAAAAGCACATTAGCCTCGGTCCCTTCACATTTAGAATGCTAACACTCAAGCTGCACAAAAAACTTATTCAAACATAATACCCAATTGCTCAACAACCAAAATTCATATAGAAGTAACAATCATTACATAGTAAAGCCTTAATTTTTTGAAGGTATAAAATCTTAATAACCACCAAGCAACTAAAATAACAAAATGATAAACATACACTTAAAGACAGATCCCCTTAAAGAGTAAGGCACAAAGGACCATGTGCTCCCCACAACCAAAAGAAAAAGAAAAAAAGGGGGAAAAAAGAATAAGAGGGGGAAAAAATAGAAGTCTACAAAGTACCAACAGTCAGCTTATAAAAGGAAAACGGCATCATAATTCCTCATTCCACATAAACAGCAAACCTTAAGAGTTAGAATTCCAAAATGACTTTATACCAACAACTGGGAAATGCATTGACATTTTCCCTTCTAACTTCACAGGCAGCAATAACAAGCGAGCCTATCACACCAACCAAAGTCACATGCCCCTCATGAATCATGATGCACAAATTTATCATCCCACGTTATAAAAAATGGTTTGCACTGCATGGCCTTACAGCACACCATTTTATATCACCTGAAGTAACCAATCAGAGATATGTGCATCACACATGATGTAGTTCCCTATCCTACTATCTATGAACCACAAAAATAACTGATGAGAAGATATGCAAGTCCTATGCAATCCAAATGTTGGCAAAAATAAATAAAAACTGAAGTGAAATAAAGCCTCTTGATCCTCAACCACAGGCACATACGAATGATGTGCAGCATGTGTTGCAAAGGATGGGCAGTGCAACACATCCAGAAAATGTGTGATGCTAACAAATCCTATAGAAGGTGTCATTATTTCAAGACTGTCAAAAACACCACAATTTAATAATAAGCTTCTGAGTACCTCTTCCATCACCCGAGCACGCTTTCTCTTAGTTTTCACATTAGTACTCTCCTCCAGATTGCCTTGATCCTTACTTTCAGCTTTCAAAGCAGACATTGGTGAAGAAACCATTTCCTGAAAGAAGAAAGAAAACAATTATAACCACTTGCCAAGAATATAAAGAGCCAACTTCCCATACAAAATAATAAGAAATCCTATGCAAGACAAAAAATTCATCACAACACTTTTTATCAGTCAGACCTATCAGCAGATGAATTCATGTTTCCACATGGATAACAGTTACAAGAGACTGTGATGGTGAGAACTTGAGTTCCTATGCAACGGAAAAGACAAATCACAAATGGCGCAGCAAGCATTGAAAGACATGCATAATGTAGAAGGAACAAAAGAATGGCATTTAAAAGTAAAAATAAAAAAACATAAAATAAAAATATGCCTCACGCAATTGTCTATGAAAGAGTCTCACAACTAGATGACCTGATCTACAAATTAATGGGCAAGAAAAACAATGTCAAGTGCAAGAGGGATAATGAACATTTGGCAAACGATAGTGAGATTAAGATAATTGAGGAATGATTACCAGGAGATTTTACCAAGCGACTTTCATGAAGGGGATTATCAAAACCAATTAGGATGAGTCTATCACTATACAATTCAAACAACTGAAGAAATAGATATGTAATAAACAAGATGTTTGAATTAGAAAATGTAAAGTGAGACAGCCCAATGAAAAACCAGCAGAAAAATGGAAAAGCATACAGGTAGCTAAGCTTGTTTAGATTTATTTCACACCTAGTGGGATCTTTGAAATGTCAAATGATTAGCGAACCATTTTGGTCTGACAACCTAAGAACAAATGTATTACACAAGATCAAATTATTATTCACGATATTGTAGTTCTGGATCTCACTAAATTAAAAAAAAGATAACAGAAGTCATGATTAGAAGGAAAAAAACAAACATGAGTACTCTGACAAGACAGCATAAAGATCAACCAAGAAGGTTGTAGTCTTGCACAGATGATTGCAAAGGCGTGATAGTACCACGAGAGGTAGATGACTTCGAAAAAAATATGAGTATTATAAGGCACCACAAATGCAGGCCCTAAGCCCAATGGAGAAGGTATAAACTACTGGCACAAGATCCAAGAAGAATGGCAGAGGAAGAAAACTTTCATCAGGAAAGTGAGGGACAAAAATCAAGCTAGTCACAGGAGCCAATGTATATACCTACGTGACTGACTCCGTACTCAAAAAGGAGGATTATCGACTTTACTATGACTACCTTCAAGCGCAGTTCTCCAGAAACATCTTTTTCAACATTTCCTTTCTCCTTCAGCTTGATATTGAAATGTTTCCGTGATAACTCCCCCTTGGAAACTTTCCTTGAGGATGCCTTTTTACCAGTCTGTCTCTGTGGCTTCGTTTCTGAATCACATGTTACAGTTGTTGGTGTTTCACCATCATCAGCATTCTGTGGATGTTTTTTGCCAGAACGCCTCAAAGACTTTCCCTCTGAATCACCGCTACCCTCCAATTCCTTCTTAGAATCAACATCTTTCAAAGGCAATGCTTCATCCTGACTATGACCACTTCCCAAAGATCCCTTCTGTCCCGAAGGGGAAGCAGATTGGTCAGCTACTACATTGCCGCCACCTCTCTTGGAAGATACTTTTGATCCAGGGGGTCGGCCTCTTCTAGGTCGAGTTGCATCAGGACTCTCACTATGGTCAGGCGATGCAACACTGCCAGTTCCATAATCAGATCCAGAATGGAGCTGAATCTCATTTTTCTTCTCAGCTGTTTCTACTACTTTCCCAGATGGACCACCAAATTGTGCACTACCAGCTTCCTTACCACGATCCTTTCTCCTGCTAGGTAATGCAGGAGCTGCTTTGTCACTGTCAATCCGAGAATGGTCAGTGGTTCGCCCCCTTATTTTCCGCATGTTAAGATCTGAGGAACTTTCTGGTTTTGCAGTGACTAACTCCAAGTTATCTGAATCAGCTCTATTAGCAGCAGAAGTGCCTTTGGACTGGCCATTGCGATGAAACAATTCAGACCTCTGCTTTGGAGACATTGGCTCCACCACAGATTCGCCATCACCTATCTGAACAGCACCATTGCTCATCACTGATCTAGGTGATTTGTCTGCAGCTGTACCAACTTCTTCAGCACAACCAACTTCTTGCTCCATCTTTGCAGAACCCTGAAATGAAGAAAGCACTAAGTGCATGGCATCCCATGATTCAATTGTCAAAACAATTTTGCCAAATAAAGAGCAATCCCTTAAAGTCACATGCCTGAGGCAACTCATCAGAAACAGTCCTCTCAGATTGTTTGCTGTCATCTGCCTGAAGCATGAAAGCTCAATCACTTCAAAAATGAATCATAACCAATCCAACTATCTTAAATCCAGCAACCATATTCCAAGACCAAAAGCTAAAATGATGCAGACTGACCAGCGATGATATATCGCCAAACACATCTAAAAATGGCATCAGTTGGCATACATTAACGGTTCAAAAATGTCACACCATATGGTACCCATTAAATGATATCACATGGCACTTACTAATATTTTTTACTAATGCCAATGCAAAGTGAGGGCATGGTAATCGATGAAAAATAAAGGGCATATGCAGAGCAATACCATGAAAATGCCATTGTCGGACAAGCACTATATGACACTATAAAAATCTTAAAACATCAAAAAGTACAACCAAAACCTCAGTACCTAATTTCATGGCATTCACCAAGAAGCAGTAGCAAAGCTACAGCTGAAACAAAATAATAAATTTAGAAGAAAAGGCAAATAAATAGAAAAGCATGCTAATTGGTTGAAAATGATCTATATAATAGCTCCAGCATACAGAAGACAATATGTGTGTGTACAACCAAAACCTCAGTACCTAATTTCATGGCATTCACCAAGAAGCAGTAGCAAAGCTACAGCTGAAACAAAATAATAAATTTTAGAAGAAAAGGCAAATAAATAGAAAAGCATGCTAATTGGTTGAAAATGATCTATATAATAGCTCCAGCATACAGAAGACAATATATGTGTGTGTGTGTGTGTAAATTTTAGAAGAAAAGGCAAATAAATAGAAACGCATGCTAATTGGTTGAAAATGATCTATATAATAGCTCCAGCATACAGAAGACAATATGTGTGTGTGTGTGTGTGTGTGTGTGTGTGTAATTAAGAACATTTCCAACCATCATAATACTCAAAAACAAAATGCAATCATATGAAGCGCTTATTTATCATCCAATTGTATAATCTTTCCCACCAGCATTTTACCAGACAGATGATCTCCAATAGCTTCCAAATTGCTTGTTTGAGAAACTTAGCACACTATCATTGGTTAAAGTTAGCACAAAAGTTCAGGAGGATGTCACTGGAAAAAAAAAATGTTCCCCCCTGCAATTTTCTTGAGGAGCATCTCAACCATTTCCTCGTCAACTGCCCCCACTCTTAGGGAGCAGCTCTGAAACTGACATCTAAACAATGTCACTATCTCAGCAGCAATAAGAAAAGGCTACAAAAGTTGAAGGGCACAGGCCTGAGCATACGGAGAAACTAAGATGCATTCAGACCAATAAGCATTTGCTGACTGGTGTGGTTTACATGTCAATAAAACAAATAGTCAGGTGCTTGAGGAGCAACCTAATCTGCTGAGTGAACAGCCAAAAAAAAGCTGCTTGGAAAGTTGAAAAAATCTTTGGATTAACTAGGTGCACAAAGTTTTTTCAACACTGCACATCTTATTATGAACCTCAGAGCATACAAGCAAGGAGAGGAGAAGCAAATAAAATCAGTCTTTTGTCAATGGCAACACCTCAAAATGGGAATGGTTAAAATTAACTCTTATTTTACTCGATTTTTCAAGGCCTTATGTAGTAAGGCATTGCCTATGCTATAATGAAATACGAAGCCCTTGCTGTGTGTGTGGAAAAGATTCCAGAGGGATCGCCACTACACTGAAGCAGGCAGCCCAAGCTGGATTTGGCCCACTATTAGAGGATATATTCTGATGCTATAGCATTCACCTTTGGACAACCAATTTGGTAACCAATGTCCGGACTAATCGGCAAAACAGAGAGAATTCTACAGTCATTTCCTCTCCAACAACCCTATAGGAATCCTTGCACTTGATTGTAAGGATATAGAAAGGTTGTTATTTGATAAAGGGCAGTAACTGACCTGTCCCTCCTGGGTTTTGAGCAGCAAAGGTAAAGGCGTAAAGCTATGTGAGTTTTATGGCATAGATGAAGAATAAGCGAAATTCAAGCTATCAGCCGACAAAGAAGACAAAAGGATACAAGAAAAGGCCAATATACATATACAAAAAGATTAATGTATTGTAGTTTCCACCTAATTACACCACAACCGCTTATTATGAAATATCGCTGCATGCAAGTATTTCAATAAGCAAGAATTTTTAACCTGAACTAGAAGTAACATATTATTGATTAACAAGTATATAGATAGAGTTGTTGCATAACCAGGCAGCATCTTTTCTTAACACCATCTAGTGTCATCATGCTGCTAGAAACTAATTAAAGCAAGATGTTGTGCTTTAGGTTTAATTTCCTAGTGTTTGCCAATTATTTTCACTTAATGTCTTGTGACAATCATCTTCAACGTTATCATTAAATGAAAAGGACTTGATTTTCACCCCACAGTAGTTTCAAAAAAAATAACAATAAAAAAGCAGTAGTGTTTTAGGTATACATTTTTGTTATCAAGCTTAGATATAAAAACAGTTCTCCGCAAAATGATTAGAGCTCATACCAAAAACTAGAAATGCACGTCTCACATGGATAAGACAGTTTATTTATGAAGCGGAGGAAAGATGGACGCACCATAACCTCGCCAGAAGCATTTGCATCATTCTGCCCCATGGCATCAGAACTCTCTTGGCATATTGAGCTGACAATTTTACTGTATTTACTTAAAGAAGAACTCATGGACTTAACTAATCCTATCATGTAAGGTTTGAGCTTGATTGTGCAATTACTCATCACTTTCTCTGCAAGTCTGCGAGCAATAGGTAACACATCCTGAAGACAACCAAGAGGAAGAAAAAGAAGAAGAAGAAATGTTATGATTAAAAAATGCATATCATTTAGATGACGGATGATGATATTACAGGGAGCAGATAACAACATTACAGAGATGACAATTACTTTATTATCCATTTTGAGGATATCTAGGAGACATGTGAGAAGCTCAGTAGAAATATCTTCACTTTCTTCTAGTACAAGTGTCATAATGGTCTCCATAGAATTAAAAACATTTTCTGAATGATTTGACCTGAGATGAAAAATTAAAAAATAAAATCCATCAGTCATAAACAAAAAAACCCACAATTTATAAACCAACTGACAAGAAAAATTGATGAAACAAAAATCACTGAATCAGAAACAGAGAGGATAGTGCCTGGAAAGCATGAAATGAGGCCTCCTTATATAAAATGCAGCCAAAATATGAGTGGTAAAGCGAACAACACAACAAGGTATGATTGACTCAATAAAGCTGAAGTAGGAAAAATATATAAGCATAAAAACTCTGTAATAGCATTATTTTATAAATGAAAGCAATACTTGACATAAAATCTACGCATTACATGTCCTGATGTCCATGGTGACAAAATCATTAGTTTTTATAAACAGTTGAATGCCAGAAAATTTAAAAGACAAACTATGAAAATTGGAAGCAAGATGCACGGTCTGAAGAAACATAAATTTCAATATGCTGAACAAGATGGCAAATTACTAGAGCCAAGTTTTGGGATGACAACAGTTTGTGGTGAATTCTTCTACTCACTTTTTCTCCACCTTTTTTTTATTTCTACATGTTGAATATTCACTAGAAACACAGAAACAGTAGCAGGTGCACCACAGATGCCATTAACTATAAGAATTTATCAAGAACTTCTGGTAAGACTTACACCCAACCATTTGCTACCTTGGGTTCATCCAGATATGATCAAAGTTACATACGCAATTGATGATAAATGGAAGTAAACTAAGATTTAAAAAAAAAAAAGGGAACACAAACCACACGATGTTGCGTCATTTACTCATACAAGATTTACAAGTATCACCATGCAATCAACAATTTCAATATTACAATGGGTGAATATAATTTTCCCCTAACTCAATCATGCTGTCTAAATATTTAATTAATAAAAATTCCCAAGTTTTATACAACTCTGGGGAGTTTAAAATTTGAACCTCAGAAAAATAAATGGTCCAAAAGACACTACTGCACCATACATGCTCCACGGTAATAATACCCAACACTCGCATGTAAACAAAAAAAAGAGAAGAAGAAGAAGCAGCTGTGTACTTTTCCATTCAAAAGACAAAAGAATAACAAAAGGTGCTTCACTGGCATGTAACTGTTTGCACGGCAGGGCGCATGGCATAAAATAGTAACACCATTAACAGACTTCCTCACCTTATAGTACTCAGGAAATGGTGAAACATCTCAAGAATCAAAGAATCGCATTCAAGATCCAACATCACAACACATGACCGGACCTTTGCAACAGTTTCAAGAATCGAAACTCTCTTTGAATATGAGCGGCTAGATATGTCATCCAATTTCTCAAAGGCTTCAACAATCCTTTGAAATACTTCCTAATGTTTACAAAAAAAGGGGCATTAGATAAACTTCTGAACACAATTACAGAGATTATGATGCCTTTTGTAAATGTTCAGACAATGTAATGTGCCTCAATAAAAAAAGGCTCAAATGTTTTCCAAACCTTCATTAGATCATCATCATATGGAGCATCTGGTGCTGTTATTCTCGTGATTTCACTGACACATGATGCCACAGCAACTTTCACATCTGTGTCTGAATGTCCTAAAAACTCCTGAGCAACCAGAGCCTTCATTGCAGGGCGGAGCGCATTAAACATTGACTCAGATGGTGATTGTTCCACTCTTCCTAAATAGCTCTCTGTTTGCTGGAAATTAGAAAAAACAAAGTCACATGAAAAAGCATGGCATATGGAAGAATCAACTTATGAGGTGCATTTAAAAGAACTAGCATGTACAAAGAGCAAGTCGTGCAGTGATCAAATCTGATACTTTCAATAAAAAAGATGCAAGCATTGATTTTTGCCAAGTTCAAAGGATGTTTAATTACTCGGATGATAATAAATATCCCAAGACAGAATGTTCATCAGTGGATGAAAGGTTGATTCTGCATTAGAACAAGCATGAAAAATGAAAGGGCAAAAGATAAACAAACTAAACAATATATAGCCTATCAGCTTTTTATGTAACAAAAGTGTACACTCTTTCCTGAAGGCCACAATTACTCTGACAATACCAAGCCATAACCATGACTGATTAGAATAGAAGATAAAGCAAGCATAGCCCATTCTTATTTGAAGAATGAAACCAAGAATGAAACTGCTGGCATAGTTTTCACCTTCCATCATAAATAATTTCTGGGAGATGACAGAAAACAAAGGAAATCAGGATTCTAACCTCACTATCAGCAGAAAATTTTAATCCCCCGTTTCCATGTTTAAGCAAACTAGATGTGCGCTTAAGAAGACCAACCAGTTACTTCATTTAACATAGAACAAAACATTGAACCAGTTATACGTTTTGGTGTAACTGCGTTAAATAGTCCTTTTTCTCACATCTTTCTTTTGCTCTTGTGACCACCTGACACACATCCTTTAGTTAACACATTAAATTTCTCACTTGCAATTATGGATTTAATGTGATCTGCCACGTAAGTAAAATCAAAATTCGATGCAGAGCTCTAACAAATCAAAAGAGACGTATCCAATGCCTAGACTTACTGTGGCATGCTTTCCCAACAAATTCAGCTATCTTTTAGACATCATGAATAATGCATTCTAACTTGCTAGAAAGAATTGCACGTTTCATCTACTGATTCCTGATCTAGAAAACACTCTTGGCAAAGCGTCTAGTCATAAGCTTTCACGATTTGATATTATCAGTTCAATGGAGTGAAGGAGAATATAATACTTTTTATCATGCAGTCCAAAACCAAGATTAAAGTAAAAATTTAAAAAAAAATAAAGATTTGAAAGTTGCATCAGAACTCATTTGCCATAATCTAACAAGAAAGTTGCAAATTTTAAAAAAAGTAGAGAGAGAGAGAGAGGGAGAGAATAACTCAAAGATCCAGATCTCAATACATCAATGCACAAATATATGCCTTCAGTTTTCACGTGTGATCATTCCCTACTGCTCAACGGGTGCCTAAATCCATCTCTTTCAACTTCTAATCGACAAAACAGATGTAAATAGAAACTAGCTGCATATTATATGCTGACTAAAGATTCAAGAAACCCATCAGAGTACCAACAAGCGAAGAAACGAGGCTAATCTGTACCAAAATTCCCAGTAAAGGACAGGAGAAGAAAACATAAAGGGGGAAACCCCGTGCATACTAATATCCTAAAAATCAGTCGCAGGCTGATCAGATAAATCACACAACAAAGTCTCCAGAAACAAATCCAGAAAGAAGACAGCAAAGTAGAAAGTTAACGGAACGACAAGAGCAGGGCTTACATCAAGAAGAGAGAGGAGTTCATCAATAGCGGAAGAAGGAGAAGCGAGTCGCTTCCCAACCTCGTGAAGCCGGTCCTCCAGCTCCTTCTCCGGGGACGCCATTCCTCCCAAGCTCGAGATCGCCGGCGCTCCTCAGGACATCGGAACCCTGGAAAAACCCTAGAACCCTCGGAGAACGCCGAGAAGAGCATACTAGAAAGTGAGATAGAATACAAAGAAAACGAAATCTAGGGTTTCCAGCAGGAGAGAGAGTCGGGGTTTGGAGGGCCCAGCTCGATGATACCTACCAGGATTTTTCTCCCCTCCCCTCCTCTCCGCTCGCGTAATAGAGGAGAGGATTTCCTCTTGCTTTTATTTTGTTTTTCTTGATTTCGCTCCGCTCGGTAGCTCAGTCGTGCTGCGGGCCAGCAGGACGGGAAACGGAAAGAGTGCTTAATGAGTTGCGGACTCGAGGGATTGGGCTTTAAAAGCGGACCCAACGGATTCCTTCGGGTTTATGCAATCGGGCTCACCGAAGGCCTTCGCGTCCGCAACGGGTTCCCCTTGGCTTTCGGTCTCGCGTGGGAATCCGAGAAGAGATCGCCATTGCCGCCTCGGGTTTATATGAAATGACCGGTTTGCCCGGTCTGCGCTTGAATCATTGCCTCATTACTTTTTTTTTTTTTTCTTCGGTTTTGTTTTTGTTTTTTTGAAGTATTCCAGGAATATGATTATGAAAATGATTGCGCATCACGAGGTAATTTAAAAGTTTACTATTTTGGAAAATAATGATGAGAGAATGTCCTAAGAACGGCAGGTAAGAGAGCTTTTGATTAAAAAAAAAAACGGATTACCGTTATCTCTTGGTTAAGAAAAAAGCATTACCGTATGGATACCGCTAACCCGATCCTCAGAAATATTTGATCTATATTTTTGAATATTGAATCTATTCAGATCCATCATATATTTTGTGAAGCCAATTTAACAACGAACTGAACAGCTTCTTTTGTGGCTCAGTATACTGAATCTTAGTTATAGACATCGAGTGTCCCCTGTCCTACTCTTCTGTAGCAAATTTTATCCTCTCATGTATCTAGGCTGATTCGCACTAGACTTGTGTGAACGCCCGTTTGTACCAAAAAAAAAAATTTATAACTGCATTGTTAACTCACTATAAAATTTTAATATCTATTTAATAATTAAATTAAAAATTTTATTTCTTAAAAAATAAAAAAAATATTATAATATTCTCAACTATCTAATATATATAAATTACTTTAATAATATTATAGTATAATAATATATATTATTTTAATAATATTTAAAATTATATTATAATATTTATAATTAATTTAAAAATTAAATTATAGAATTAGAAAAAAAATAATGTTTAAAATGGTTAGTAAGAGAAATAACTATGAATATAAATATTAATCCCAACTCAATATGAGAAAAAAAAAAGTAGTTAAATGAATAAAAACATAGTAAAAGAGGTTTTAGGATAATATTATTAGAAAAAAAACTCGGTGGTGGAACAAGAAAGTTTAAACTACTATCAATTTAAAATGATAGACTACAAAATTTGACAAGAGGTTAGGAATCAAGAAGTCTTAAAAAGTAAAAGGAAGCAAAGAAAGACTAAAAAAAGGTAAGTAATATCAAACTTAAAGCTTATAATGATTTATATAATGAACTGGATATGAAAGAACAAAGAAAGACTAAAAAAGGTAAGTAATATCAAACTTAAAGCTTATAATGATTTATATAATGAACTGGATATGAAAGAAGATAAAAGACTATATTATACTAGCAAAACTAAAAGAAAAGAAAACAAAAGATCTTGATTATAATTGTTAAAATCGGACCGGAGCGGCCAGTTGAATTAGTTGAACCGGGACCCGAAGGCCAAGCCAGTTTGATTCTAATATAAAACCGGATATGTAAGAGATCCAGAATAATCCAATCAACCCGTTATGTTCACCCATGAACCGGTCAATCCAGTCTGAACCAGGTCACGGGTTTATCAATGTTGTTTCAATTTTTTTTTGCCTTTGGTGTTTCAAAATTCTGAGAGTTATGGTAACTTTTTCTCTATTGGGATGCTCTCAAGTTTTATGGAGAAAGAAAAGGAGATTATGTAAAGAAGAGCATTGATGAGAGGAAAATAAAAAAAGAAAAAATGATGAAAATCTGAAAATTTTATGGAAATCAAGACAGAAAAGTAGAGAGTCTAGAGATATAAAGAGAAAATGATAAAAATAAAGGAAACTCAAATAGAAATTTTCTTTAATTTTCTTTCTTTTTTTTTAAGAAAAAGTTCAATCAGACTAAATAGGTACGCAGATTGAAAGTAAGCAAATTTTAGAGATTAAATAAGATACCAAAAAGTTTTTTTTTTCCGAAAAGAAGAAGATTATGAAAATTAGTATTCATATGTTTATTTCATTAAAATTTATTTTTTATTAATATAAATATATTTTTATATTAAAATAATTGAATCGATATGCTCTCCTATGTGACATTAGGAGGGGTATCAGCAGCATGCCACCACCTAGGCTTACGTAGCATATCAGGTCTGAATATTGCAAAACTTGCTTATTTTCACTGAAGATATTGTATCTCCACATAAGATAGCAAGGAAAGCTGTCTCCTTATCTACTGAATACACACTCCATCACTCTGTTACTGATTTTGACAGTCCTAGCCACTGGGCTTCTCTGTTGCTTCGGCAGCGAACCAGCATAGAGTTTTCATCTCTTGGAAGCCCTCGCCCCTAGGGTTTGTTAAATTAATTTTGATGGTAGTGTTCGGGGCAGACTTGTTGGCTCAGCATTTATAATTCATGGGATCGACGGAGTTATACTGACTGCTGGAGGCCTTGGCCTTTTGGACTGTTCCGTTCCGCTGGTCGAACTTTTTGCAGCTTGGGTAGGCATCTCCTATGCCACTCGGATCCTTCGTGCTCATAGTCTTCTCATCGAGGGTGATTCTTTTACTGTTATTCGATGGCTTCGGCAGGACTGTGGTGACCATGTTTCAATTAATCCTTTACTTCACGACATCCGGTTCATTCTTCAAAAAGCTCACAAAGTTTAGATTCATCATGTCTACTGGAAAGCCAACTCTGCGACTGACTGGATTGCGACCTCGATGGTTTATCATTATGGGGTTTGGATTTGGAAGCAGAGTGACTCCTGCCCTTTTGTGCTTAAACATATATTGTTCTCTCATCTATCGGGGCTGACTCGCATTAGATCAGTGTGATCACCCGTTCATATAAAAAAATTGTGAAACTCAACCAAGCTTCATTGAATATATTAACATTTCTATAGTGATATTTTTTTTAATAAAATGCATTTTTAACTTTAATGTTAATTTAAATAAGATAGTAAAGCATCATGGTATCCTAGTTAATTCATTATGCAATAAGTACTCCCTAACCAGTTTCAATTGGCACTATGGTTCTTGTAATCCATGAAATAGTTTAGCCATTGTTTCCTTAGATCTCGTGAAATACATGTCAACAAAGAAAATAAATACAAAGACAAATAGATGCAATGTGTCAAATAAAGTTATTATTAGATTTCTACGTTAAAAATTCTAAACTTGATAAGAATGCATTTTCATATTTATGTAGTCATAGAATTCAAAAAGCTTAAAAAGGGCATGTTTTCATATTTATACAAGACTTGAGTCATAATCCATGTAATACACGATAAATCCCGCTTCTATGTAAACTTACGTAGTTTTAATCATCAAGGTAATTTGCATAGCTCAAAGAATTATTGAAAGAGTTCAAGGATATAAGCAAATCTTGAGATTGGTGAGTAAGATTCATTAGTAGAAAAATAATTCTTATAATTATAGGGTTTGATGGAAAATAATTCTTATAAATTGTTATCTTTTGCTCATAAATATAGACCCATGAATTGAACCATGTGAATCTCTATATTTACTTTTTTTATTTAGTTTTACTCCCCCATCTTCCCTATTGATTTTTCATCTCCTATGCATCTCTTGTTATAACAGTTGAATCAGAGCTCTTCCTACATGGCTTCTATAACAACAATTGTGTGGAGTGATATTAATGATACATGATACAATCTAAAAAGTAAGGTATATTTTAAACTCTACCTATAAAATTTTCCATACATTTCTTAACGCCACATCAAAATTATTTTAACATGTTTAAATTATAAGAAATAATACAACATGATTTGCCAAGTTCTTATAATTATTTCTTAAATATATTGTGTTTGTCATGTTATCGAAAGGTTCACAGACAAAAGATTTTAACAATTTGATAAATATAGAAATAAAGTTTCAAACTCTCACCTTCTTTCTATGATTTTGCACGTTGCCTTATAAAATGAAATTTAAATATTTAAATTTAATCATATTAAATTGGTAATCTCACGAAGTTCTTCTCATGGCAAGTGTTCACTTGCATAGCACTAATTAATCACAATAATTATATTTAATTTTTTTCCCATATATCATTTCAATAGTGCATTGATGATCCTGCTATAAGCCATCTAAATTGTTTGATGCGTGCAATATTTGCATGACATATTCACGAGCCATAATCTAATGTGCAAATGCTCCGAATCATGCTAAACAATCTACTAATGCATGTACTAAAGTATGATGTTTGTGATGTAAATTAAATTTAAACAAAAAGAAATTTTTTTAAGAAAGCCTCACAAACACTATTTGAAATAGTTTTTTAATAAATTACTAGTTTTATTTTATTTTTATTATAAAAAAAACACATGCCAACCATTTATACTAATTTTATTTTATTTTTTCTCTAAGCAATTCAACATAATAGATAATAAACACGGCAAATTCTATCATATTTTTGTTGTATATGAGCAATGTTGGAAATAATGAAAAATATAAAAATATCGAATAACAATTTGAAAGCATTGATGATGTTCAATAAAATCAAAGTCTGATTTTTTTAAAAAAATAATATAAAAATTATCATAACTAAATCCAACCAAATTTTTTCTCATCTAAAATTAGAATATAAAGCATGCCCAACTTTTTTTGTGCCCAAGGTACACCATGCATGGATTAGGGAGCAGAAAATATTTATGTACCTTAGGTAAAGACAGATTTAAGCCTAATAGATCTTATTATGATTTATTTTTAAAACAGTATATAAATCTAACAAGAGCAGAAGCACATATTGGAAATGAAAACGGAGTAAAGAATTGGCTGCAATTGCCAAATAGTAGAAAATTTCAGTTTGCGAAAAATCAAAGAAGAGTGAGGAAGAGAGAAGAAAAGGAAGCCCTGTCTTTCTCTAGAGCTCAAAGCATTATTACTTGCTTTTAAGCTAAAACTAATCCATCTCTAAGATAATGTTTGATAGAAAAAATATTTTTCATGGATAAATGTACAGGATAAAGTTTATCCTTTGGCTATCCCTAGGGATATCCCTTGGCTTTTCCATTGATCATATCAAATGCAAAAAGGTAAATCCATATGATAACTTTTTTTTACTCTTATTTGGAGGGATAACCAGCTATTTCTGCATTTTATAGGGAATAAATTAAGGGGATATCCCATGGTTAACCATGAATTATCCCTTTGGTTAACTTTATTTTCAACTATCCTTTAGGTAGTGTTTGAAATAAGGGATAAGAGGGGATATTCCCTGGATATCCCTTCTTATTCCCAAAAGCCATAACTATAATGGATAGCTGGGAATAAAGTTAACCAAAGGGATATCCCATGATTAACCATGGTTAACCATGGGATATCCCCTCAACTTATTCCCTATAAAATATAGGAATAGCTGGTTATCCCTCCAAATAAGAGTAAAAAAAAGTTATCCTATGGATTTACCTTTTTGCATTTGATATGATCAATGGAATAGCCAAGGGATATTCCTAGGGATAGCCAGGGGATAAACTCTATCCCGTACACTTATCCATGGATAATATTTTTCTATCAAACACTACCTTATAGTTATGGCTCTTAGAAATAAGAGGGGATATCTTCTGAATATCCCCTCTTATTCCCTATTTCAAACACTACCTAAATAATTTTCAGATTAGCATACACTAACTACTTAATTCGCCATTCTACGGGGGCAAGTCACATGATTGTCCACATAAGAACTATGAATATTTCCGCTAGATATTAACAAAGGTCAGGGGACCAAGTCAAACTATAATACTTGGCATTTTTTAAGTCCCTTTTTAGCAGAACAATCTTTGTAGATGTTACTTTATTAAAATCAGGTTATAGAAAAGAAAAATATAATGAAATGCCTTTTGTTTTTTGTTTTTTTGAATCAGAAACAGAGATTTCCATCAGAACATGCATGTGAAAAGCTGAATGACCATTTAGGCAGAAAAATAATGATATATGTGCTCAACCAGTTTTTACTTTGCCAGAACTCTCGAATTAATCCTAAACCAGAGCTAGCGCATATAATTGTTTATATACTGAATGATGTCTTCAATCAGCAAAGCAATAATGAACTCACTCCCAAAAGGGAGGAAAAAGTTCATAACCAGCTCTTATTAGCTGTGATTAACCTTTTATAAGATCAATATCTAATAAAATTTAATGATAATTATAATAGAACTAAATGAGCTTAATTAAAAATATTTTTAATGGCTATCAACATTGATAAGATAAGCTATCCTAGTTAGCATGATAAATACAAAGCAATGCTTAGATAGCACCTAAGGCTAGCGAAAGTTTTA
Source organism: Calamus simplicifolius (assembly GCA_900491605.1). Lineage (NCBI taxonomy): Eukaryota > Viridiplantae > Streptophyta > Magnoliopsida > Arecales > Arecaceae > Calamus > Calamus simplicifolius. Next base: position 1,960,517 of record UESW01003826.1, on the reverse strand, counting down.
AAAAAAAAACTTTCTGATAGGATCAGTTAACAGGCCCATGGGTAATAAAAATAAAAATTTTCAAACAATTTTTCTAAGCGGCCATCTTCGGCGGCCTTCCTAAGCGGCTTAGTTCCTAGGCGGCCTCGCTGGCCTATTGGGTTTTTCTTCAAGGGCGCAGCGGGTATTTAATTCCGTTCACAGCTTTGCTCCCTGTTGAAATAAGCGCCTGTCATAATGAAGAGAGAGAACAAGTGGAAAAAATAGCTATGTGATGTGACCGCCTTTTTGTTATTAATGTCCCATAGGCAAATAAATGGGCAGCGTTTAATGATACATAACCAAAAGGAAATCCTGCAGCCTATTCCTCAACGGCCCTCCTTAACAATCCTAGACGGCCCTTCATTCTAAGCGGCCCCTCCTCACATTAATTCCTAGGCGGCCCTTCATGCTAAGCGGCCCCTCCTCACAATAATCCCTAGGCGGCCCTTCATTCTAGGCGGCCCCTCTTCACATTAATTCCTAGATGGCCCTTTATGCTAAGCGGCCCCTTCTACATTAATTCCTAGGTGGCCCTTCATTCTAAGCGGCCCCTCTTCACATTAATTCCTAGGCGGCCCTTCATGCTAAGCGGCCCCTCCTCACATTAATTCCTAGGTGGCCCTTCATGCTAAGCGGCCCTCCTCACATTAATTCCTAAGCGGCCCTTCATGCTAAGCGGCCCCTCCTCACAATAATTCCTAGGCAGCCCTTCATTCTAAGCGGCCCCTCCTCACATTGATTCCTAGGCGGCCCTTCATTCTAAGCGGCCCCTCCTCACATTGATTCCTAGGCGGCCCTTCATGCTAAGCGGCCCCTCCTCACATTAATTCCTAGGCGGCCCTTCATGCTAAGCGGCCACTCCTCATAATAATTCCTAGGCGGCCCTTCATGCTAAGCGGCCCCTCCTCACATTAATTCCTAGGCGGCCCTTTCCCTCCTCACATTAATTCTTAGGCGGCCCTTCATGCTAAGCGGCCCCTCCTCACAATAATTCCTAGGCGGCCCTTCATTCTAAGCGGCCCCTCCTCACATTGATTCTTAGACGGCCCTTCATTCTAAGCGGCCCCTCTTCACATTGATTCCTAGGCGGCCCTTTATGCTAAGCGGCCCCTCACAATAATTCCTAAGCAGTCTCTCTCTCTCCTCTTCAACGACATTTATGTGCCGAGACATTTATAGGTCTTATAAAGATCCTCGCTCCAAGACATTTATTAGAGAGCATTCAATTGAATAAGAGGAGGAGAGAGAGAGACGGTAGAGGAAGTCCTGAGCGGCCTTTTCCTCAACGACCTTCCTCGAGCCATTCTAGGCGACAGTCCTAGGCGGCCTTTCCCTCAACGGCCACCCTAGGCGGCCTTTCTAGGCGACCATCCTTGGCAGCCTTTCCAGGCGGTTTCAGTTTCAGACTCCTAATGCCACCGCGACGATGGCTCCCTATCGCATTTATGTGTCAGGGCATTTATGGTCTTATAAAGGCTACATGCATTTATAGCTGCCACGTTGACTCTCTTTTTGGCCCCATGCATGCACGTAAGGGTGCTTCGATAATAACTTTGGGACATCTTCATCTTAGGTGGTCCCGAAAGCTTCTCCCAGCTAGGCGGCTCCCAAGCAATCCTAGGCGGCCACCGACACCCCCATGACGATTGACGATGGCCAGGAGCGGCCTAGATGGCTACCGACACTCCCATGAAGGTGGCCAGAAGCGGCTTAGACGGCCCCCGACACTCCCATGACGGCGGCCCCGAGCTTTCCCAGGCGGCCGCACCGGTCCCAAGCGGCCCCTATTTCCTACCACGAGCATCCTAGCCGGCCTCATGCGTGCACAGGTCCGAACAATCCCAGGCGGCCACAATGATCCCAAGGGGCCCTTGGCGGCTCCCGAGCAGTCCTAGGCGGCCCCGGCCTCAGTCGATAACGGCCTCGCCGGACCTAAGTCCCCAACGGCCCTTCCTTAGTGGCTTTTAGCTCGGACACGCATGGGCCCTACAGTGACTGTTCATCACATCATCTTCTGGATTAATAAATTATGGCTATTTACTTTAATGAGATAATTAAGTGGTCATCTGTCTCTGACGAGATGGCGCCTAAAGCTCTGACATTCCACTAAGAGGTAAGCTTTATCGAAAGTTATTATTCATCATAAAAGTCTTGACAAGTGGCGACATTTGGGCCTCACAGATGTCAGCCCTGACATTTCACCCATCAAAAGTACTCGGTCATCATGACACTTTAGCCACTCAGACTAAATGAGCCCCAAAAGTCATGGTCCATCATGAGGCCCCACGTGACTCATTCCCACTAGATGACAAAGATTCAAACTTCTCAAGCAAGTTACACAGAGTACAATGGTGAATAAAGAAGGTAAGAGGTAACTCCAAAAACTCAACACGCTCATTCTGAGCCTCTCACTCTTTCTCTTTCGAGCTTTCTCAAGCTTACGACTGTTGCCCAGAGCACTAACTTGAGCGTCGGAGGGTCTCCGCCGAAATACTTGGCCGTGAGACTTCTTGCAGGCTTTGAAGACAAAGGAAGGGCTCCAATATTCTACGGAGGAACGGCCGACGCTCAAGGACGTCGACTCAAAGTGATCGGGCATCAACACTTTCATCCTTAACTTTTATGTGGATCCTTTCTCAACTTCATTTTTTTTTTTTCACCTTTCACCATTATCATCTTAATATCATTTAGCATTGTTTTAGCATTTTTTTTTTTTGTCTATCACATCAATTAAGATAATCCATCAAATCATTATTAATGATCCTCAAAAAGATAATTAATTAAATAAATTTCATGAATCAATATACTGTTTATATATATATATATAAGAAAATATTGAATAATTCATGCACTCGGTTGTAATTATTTCTAAACCATTTCAGAACTAAATTTCACTAAATTTATATCATTGTAATAAGCATTGAACTGTTGCCTCCTCACCCAACAAATTGTCCGTTGTCCCAAGCAATATATAGAAATGACCGGTCGAGTTAGCAATTTGCATCTTTTGGTTTACTCAGAGCAGCAATTTGAGTAGCCCATGATTTGCATTCATGAGTGGTCTTCTATCCATCAACATAGAGATCGTTGCCTATGGCATGCCTCAGCTACCGAGAAATGCTCTCCATGACAGCAATTGAAATGATTTCCTAATGAAGGAGAAAAAGTAAGCATTGAATCTTGATAATAATTAAGAGTTTATAATTATAACATTTTTGCTAGAGATCTTAAATTTCCCCATAACATGCAGAAATTTATTTGTCACGTTGTAGAGGTTGATCAAGTCTTCCAAATTCTCACTCATAATTTGTAGCCAGTTCACAAGGAAAACAAGAAGGAATGAGAAAACTCTGCGCACTGTCCCCCTCAGTATCTTCAAAAATTCATATATCACTTGTTGTCTTTAATAAACTCTTATGATTTTTCTAAAAGCTTTGCCAATAAAAATGTCCTATCAAATTAAAGACAGTTGCCTAAATCTGAAACTTCTCAATGCATTCCATATTTTGCTTCAGACTATGGATCCAAAGAGAAGTTTTCTAGTCAATTTAAACCTATTAAGCAACCAGAGGACAGGTGATGAGAATGTGTTCTAGCCAATGGGGTTCATTTTTTGAGAAATAACTTTATCCTGGTAAAGTTGAGTTAAACCCCTTCAACCAGGATAATTTTATTCTGCTGCAGGTGAGGAGTACAAACAACTTTATTCCATGAAAAAGTGGCTGACTGCTACTTTTCCTTTCTTATTCAACAACTTTTGCTCCATTTAACCCCTCATTCCAACAATTTTTTTTTTCCACTTATCCTATAGAAGGAATACTTTTCAATCCAGGAATAGAGGCAAAGAATGCCAAATCAGTCCAGAGATTAATAGGGAAACATTAAAAAAAAATGCATTACTGTGATACAAGGTCTTAAAATATATCTCAGATATCTATTTAGAGATAATATGTTCTTGCATTACAAGAAACACAGCCAATGCAACAGCTCTTATCAACTTCTCACCCCAAGATATAGAACAAAGTCTGGCTCAACAGCTATGTAACATTTCTTAAGAGCAAAAACTAAATATATAGCAGACCGATATAGACTGGTCAACATCGATCTGCTATTTATTATCAATCAACACAAAAGTGCAACTGGAACTAAAATAAAAAAAGGCATACAACCTTCTCATGCTTATTTAACAAGTGGACTAATCTCCTCCAGTTTTTCAACCCATGGTGTAGGTTGGCGATTGCAAGTTAATAACAACACTCTTAATTTTCGTCATCATGTTGATACTGTTAGTAATTCCCTGCGATCCAATGCCACTGTCCTTCAGACCCTGAAATGCAACAGTCATATCATGGTTAGCTCGACTTCCGAGGGGGGGAATACAAGAATTTTGGTATATATTCTATAGCATGGTCATCAGAGAGAAATTATACCTGGAAGGGGAAATGGTCAGGCCCACGAGCTGGTGCTGAATTGATCTGTACCGTTCCTGTCTCCATTGCATCACTGATCATTATGGCTTTGTTGATGTCCCTTGTGAAAACGCATCCCTGTGCCACATTGGAATCAGTCAGTTTTCACCATAAAAAAATGCTCCAGTGTTAAAAAGAGAGCCCAACCGTATGGCCATGGTTAGAGAACCTAGAAACCAAAAACAGTACCATCAACTGCTAAACTAGAAACAGACATTAATTAAGAGATAGTAAAAGGGTTTTCTTGATAATGGTAACTGCTTTTTTCATGATTGAGTTTCAAAAGAAGCACAAAATTATAGAATCCTTTTTTTTTTTCCAACACAAACCAGGCTAATAGCCCCTCCTTTTTTATTTCACAAACTAAGCCAAAGTAGACAGAATAAAAAAATATAACAAGGAAGACTTCCATATTCTAATAAGGAAACATAACCACATCAACCAATAAGTTGCTATATTTTTCTTGTCATAGTCTAGTTTTCTAATTTCCTATCACATACAAGATCTCGAAGCATTATATCACAAATCAGCAGAACTTTGCATCCTATGCAATAGGTTAAAAAAAATGAAAAAATCAAAAAGGGAACAAGTAATTGCATACCTGTAGCCCAAAATTGCTAGCATTGCAGTGATGTATACCTTCTTCAACAGAGTTGATCCTGATTACTGGCAGGACTGGTCCAAAGGGTTCCTCCCAAGCAATCCTCATATCAGGTCGGACATGATCTAACAGCAATGGCCAAATGAGGTTCCCCTCTCTCCGGTACTCCTGGCAAAACGTGGCTCGTTTTTCTTTGGCGTCGAGGATCAAACCTTCAATGAAATTTGCAGAGGATTCCGACACAACTGGAGTGATATCGCAATCATCCTCTGGTGGACCAACTGTGAGTTTTCCCACCTTGGCATTCACCTTCTCTACAAGAGCATCAGCTACCGATTCCATAACTAGGACAACCTTAACAGCTGTGCATCTCTGACCACTGTAGCAAACAAAGTCGAGCAGTTTATATGGTTGAATTAGCCACAGAAGCAACTCAATATTAATTTGCATATTAATAACAGGGCCTGTGATACCAGACTATTGGAATTTAGACCTCTTTCTATATAAAAATGCTACCACTATAAAATATGGATTGAAGATGCAAATGTTATGTTTGCAAGCTTTTGTTGCTCGTCGGGATTTTTAGCAGATTAAGATATATGGTTATCACAAAGAACTAGAACAAGAGTATTGTGAATTGTCTTCAGAAAAAGATAGCCTAGGGGCAGGCTTAGAATATAACCTGTACGAGAAGCCTCCTTTAACTATATTCGCAGCAGCCAAATCAAGATCAGCATCTTCAAGCACAATGCATGCATCCTTTCCTCCGAGCTCCATCTGGAGAGGGATCATGCCTGCCTTCTTTGAAATGGCAATTCCAGTGTCACCACCAGTAAAGCTGTGATGACAAACAATGAAGTATTAAAGGCAGGGGACATGAAGGATTCAACAAAGAATGATTTCTGTAAACAATCTGATGATGCAGCAGCGAAAAGGTGTCATTACCTTATACAGTTCACCCCAGGATGCATTGTCAGAAAATCACCAATTTCTGAGCCTTTGCCTGTGATACAACTGATCAAGCCTTTTGGGAAACCAGCCAAGTGAAAGCAGTGTACCATGTGTAGAGCAGACACAGCACCCTGTATGAGAAAAAAAAATCATCGACAAGAATGAACTGTTTCAGAACAGGTGCACATCTTTTGGACTGAGAATTTGGTGCTTATACTAAGGCATAATACCTGAGTGGGAGGCTTGAGCACAAGGGAGTTGCCGGCAATTAGAGCAGGAGCAATTTTGGAGACCGCCAAGTTGACGGGATAGTTGAAGGGTGGAATGGCCAAAATGACTCCAAGAGGAATCTGCAGCCAAATGCATTACAGCTTGTAAACCAGAAAGGAACACAAAAAGACATGCAATATTATATCTTCAACATTTTCATATTCTATCTTAAGTGGTGGGGATAGCTTAGTTGGGACTTGGGAGAGCATTAGACTGAAGACCTGAAGGTCAACAGTGTTTAACTGTTTATTGAAATTAGACCTGATTGTCACTATGTTATCAAGAGTTGTAGTTCTAACCCAATGCAGCTCAATTTGCTCAGCGTATTTAATTACCAAATGAAACCTCAGTGAGAAAACTACTGAGATGGTGCAGTCTTTCTGGTCTCCACTGTTCATTTCCTAGTTTTAAATAAGTTCTATTGGACTGACCCAGGACTTTAATAAGATGCTATTAAAATGCAAGAGCACCATCATATGCAGACCATCATAGCTCAACAAATGAATGTTGCATGGCATAATTAGGGCAAGAAAAGGGGTATTGGATGCAAACACAGTTACTTTGTTAAGAATAGCAGAACATACATGTGAAGTCAATTGATGTTAGAGAACTAATAGAAAAACAACAGCAAAACTCTTTAGGAAACCAGATGGAATGTAATAACTGGTCAATAAAGATGTTTCTTGAAGATGGAGTGTAATGACTAGTCAATGAAAAGAACAACAGCTCATTTTAGCCAAGACGAATGACACTAAAATGACCCTATCCACCATTCCACAATCTATGCAGCCTTTTCAAACTCCAGAAAACATCCAGCAACTTCACTTTTCCACTGCATGAATCTGTGTGTGTTCTCACTAAGTGTTGAATGCTGGACATTGTAATCAACAATCTGAGAAAAGGATTCAAACTTTGTGAAGCACAGCAGTACGGTATAATTTAAAGTTGACATTTAGTTTCCATAATAAACCTGATATTTGGATCACTACCCTACATGACCATATGCCATACCCTCTCAACCATGTTATAGTTGACCATATGCTTCTTCCCACAAATTCTTCTTGAGCGTGCCACTAAGGTCTAAGGTTCAGATATTTATAAATTTACAATGGACCTGATCACCATGCAACTACGCTGTAAGTAAGCGTCCAAAAGAAGATGTCAGCAGTGCTATCGTTGGGTTCACAAGAATTTAAACCTTGCTCTGTCCCTGAAAGTTACATCCATATTACATTTAATGCCAAAGCAAAAAATTTCTAGCATTATGCAACCAGCCTGTTGGGAAAGGCTTAGATGAGTTGAGTTGAGTTGTGTTATGCAACCAGCCTAACCCTTATACTTTTCTAAAATCAACTTTTTTTTTCTACATCAATTTCTTGCTTTTCCTTTTTTCCATCACAAACATTCAAGAAAAAGACATCTCGATGCCAAAGTTCATGGAGACCAACAATTAAGATGTGGCTTTTGATCACCCTTTCACATTTTTCACCTCACGCCATGGTTTCATATAACAAACATGATTTTAACATATATCAAAGGTCATTTAGGTAAGTCATCATTTCTGTACAATAAAAGCAAATGCCATTACTCAGTATTGTCAGAATAAAGCATCAATTTGTATTAACATGTTGCCAAATATACAGATGGATTTATTCAAAAAGTATTACTGCTTACCTGTGAACACTGTTGATGTCGGAAATATAAAACATTGCTATTTTGCCAGCATTCACTACCATTTTCTATTGTAATGACCAATGATTGCAGTTGTAACTATACTATTTCATGGACGAAACTTAGGTAGGTATTTGCACAACTATCACATTTTAACAAATGATATGTGTTTGTCATTATTTTTTTTAATGAAGATTATGCATTTAATGGCGTATGTGCAAACGTAAAATTAAACACGTATCACTTGGTACCGCAAATACCTAACAAACTGAACCAAAGTTTCATACTAATGTTAGGTAGACGATGATCCAAACATCCATTAAATGGCCGCCATTGAACATACGATGGAATGAAAGCTCTCACAGCTCTCATAGGATCAGGTCCTTTCCAATTGCTGGAACTAACTAGAAATCCTTATAAGACAAAAGACTTTTTTAAGAAAAAAAAGGGAGGTACCTTAGAACTGAGGCAATACTTGTTGCGCTCGTTGCCGGGAAAGCTATCAGACGCCAGAAATTTGCCCTCCCCAAGTATCCGAACCCCCTCCTCCGCCGTATAAGACACCAGATCCCCTGACCTGACCACCTAAAAAAACAAAAAGCAAAAAAAAAAAAACATTTGAAAAGGAGAGAGGGAAAAAGAAGAAGAAGATTCTTGTAAATATTGGATAAGACTTAAGAGAACCGGACGTGAGTTACCTCGGTGACAGCGTCCTTGGCAGGCTTGGCGATCTCCTTGACAAGGCACTCGGCGATGGGGGCCTTGTGCTCTTTGAGGATGGCCGCCGCCTTGTGGAGGAGCTCCGCCCGTTTCCACAGCGGCGTCCGGGCCCACGATTTCTGCGCTGCCTTCGCCAATTCCATGACCTTATTCACCTCCTCTTGCGTACATGCTACACGACATCCCGCTCTCCGGTCAGTGGAACCGGCATCAAACCACTTAAATTTGTACGTAAAAAACAATTTTTACGGAGAAAGGCGATAAAGTTTCTTTTTGTCCCCCTTCCAAGAGAATTGGGAATGATACGGTTGAAGATGACAACTCGTTACAAGGGAACGAAAACCTCCAACAAATTAATAAATAGCTTAAATTGTCGAAGAAATAGAAGATATTGTCAAGAAAACCAGTAGCAGCTCGAACCTTGTACCGACAATTCCTTGTCGAAAAAGAATCGAATTATTGCACGAAAAACATACAATTCTTTATTCTTGGAAACTTAAGAATACAGGCACAAAAATACCTTGTACCTGAAAGTGATCTCTATCAACGCCAGAACCATGCCTAAAAAATACAAAAGAAAAGAAAATAGAACGGGAAACACACATTTCTGTGAGAGCTAAACTGGGTGAAATTTGATTCCAGCGGAGCCGAAAACTAGCTACAGAAAATCCGGTTAATGTAATATAATGAATTTAGAAGATTGTGCGAATTCCAAAGTTCAAATAAATCGAACACCTCGGACTCCTCCGAGGTCCCGTCCCGGGACAACAGGGGAGCGAGGAATCCAATTTTTACGGAAAAAGCCACAAAAATCGCTTTTTTCAGGAAAATAAAGAATAAAACATGTTAAAATCACAACCCTGCACAAGAAAACTCATTACAGGATGCCAAGAACTTCAGCAAACTAAGAAATAGGTTATCGCGAAAAAAGATAAACAAGGTCAATTACCCTGGACTTTGTACTGAGTCTTCCTTGTCATCGGATTGATGATAGAGACCGACTTCCCGGAAGCCGATTTCTTCCACTGCCCATCAGCGTAGTACTTGTACACATCCCCGTCGATGATCTCCTCGAACACCCCTTTCCCAGCCATCACTGCAAGGTTCCGAGTTCTCCTACCTCTCTTACTCACCCCCTTGCTCTCAGAGCCCTTGGTGGCACCGCGCCGAGGACGAATAGCGAAGAAGAAGAACGAGCGATGGAGGGCGAGTGTGAGAAGAGGGGAATTATATAGGAACGAGATGAGCCACGCTTCTCCGATGATGGGCTGGACCACCTACTCCGCTTCTTCTTCCGGTCCGGATGACGACGACGACGACGAAGCTCATGGAAGGGGACCGGGGGAGGGTAGGCATTTGCCATCATGGCTGGCAAAATTTACGGACCCGCCACTGTGCCTCGCCTCGCCCTACCTCGCACCGGAGAGTCCTCTCGTTGCGTTCCCGGATGCAACGCCCGATCCCCCTACGCCCGTAATCGCGACGTGGTGATTGGTTGATATGGTGGTTCCCAGGCATTAGCGGTTGGCAATGGCTTCGCGGGCGTTGTTTTTTTAGGTAAGATGAAGCGTTTTGTGTCTCGTTCTGGCTTGTCCTTGGTCCTTTCCTGAATTCTCTTCGACCGGACGAGATTAAGAGGGGGAGTAGCTAAGAAACGGTTTGGTGGCACCGAACGTGCATTGGCTACCTCTCAGCCCTCATTTCCCCCCTTCGATTCAAGCAATGTCACATGTGATGGTTGATCAACCTGATAATAACGAAGAAGGTTAAATATGATTGTTTCCCTTGCTTTGAAGAATTGTATCACATGGTTGGAAATAGGTGGACATAATAATAACGAGGATTCTGTGCATGAATGCTAGCCTACATATCCAGTTGCAAGAATGATTTTGTTATAAAAGATAAACAAGTACAAATTAGGTAGCTAGGTTGGCTAATTTTTTATTCATAATTGACCATAAGAGTAAAATTAAGACTTCTCCTCATTACAATATGGGTTACATAATACAGACTACTCTTACAATAAATGTTTCTAAGCTTGAAATATTTAGGACCTTTGTAAATGCTATATCCTTTTGTATTTATAGTATGCTGATATAATTATAGCTGATAATTGGTTAAAACTTCTAAGAACCCCTTGTCACTCGAAGAAACCATAAAAAAACTCTCTTTAATTGTAGTAACTTCTTATCAAATTTAAAAATTTAATAACTATATCTCGATCTTTATACATGTATTCTATTTATCTTTTAAATTAAGTTGATTTATTGTGGGATCATACATTCAATCCATCTCTTATGCCTCATTCAATCTAGTTAACTTAAGATTAATAATTTTTTATATCCTTACATATCGAAGAATATTTATTATTAGTGGGTTTTTGGGCTCTAGGTTAACTTATCTATAGATACGCACTAATGTTTATTCATTAGAATGCTGAAATATGACACCAACCAATAATGCTGCTATAAGCATGATAAAATTCACACATATATATAATAGGCACGTAGAGACACACGTGTGTGTATATATATACACGCGCGCGCGCACGCGCGCGCACACACACACATATATATATATGTGCACAAAACATACATATACATATGCACATATAAATAGATACATAGAAAAAAAGAGTACTTATGACATCAAGTCACCTTCTTCAAGCGTCGGGGAAGACGGACGTTCTTCTCTCCGGACCCCTGCAAGAAAAGTCCCCGGAGACCGGATGCTCCGGTGGGGACCCTTCGACGCTCAAGTTAGTCACTTGGGATCAGACGAGAACTGCTCAGCAGAAGGGAGCTGAAACAGTTAGGGTTTTAGCTATCAGGAAGAAAACTAAAAAACCAGAGTTCCAGGATCCTACTCACCACGCGGACGCGTGCTTTTATACCTGTTCGAATGTCCCATCTATTCGTTCCGAAAGATTGCTGTCGTACTATCACTGTGCGTGCCGGAGGCGTCCTACATTACCTGTCAATATGGCTTTACAGGTGTCTAGCAGTCGCGGTTGCATTTGGTGCGCGCCATTGCTTGACATAACCGCGCACAGTTGCAAGTGGTAGTGAATCGTACTCCGTAACGGGGCATGGTCATGCATAGTGACACATGCAATGCACCATACGTCGTTATGAGGTATGGCCGCAAGCAGCCATGGGCGCACGGTGGGTCATGCGGGTGTGTCAGGTGGCCCGAAGCTATCGTTTGGTTCGAAGGCCGATTCACGTACTGAACATTGCTCCCGCACCCTGAGACCGGAGGGGGTCTCGGGAGTGAGATGATGTTTGTGCACCCCGAGACCGGAGGGGGGTCTCGGGGTTGAGATGCAGTAGCCTCACTCCGAGACCAGAGGGGTCTCGGGGGTGAAATGATGCTTGTGCATTCCGAGACCGGAGGGGGTCTCGGGATTGAGATGCAGTGACCTCACCCCGAGACCGGAGGGGGTCTCAAGGGTGAGATGATGCTTGTGCACCCCGAGACCGGTGGGGGGTCTCGGGGTTGAGATGCAGCGACCTCACCCTAAGACCGGAGGGGGTCTCGGGGGTGAGATGATGCTTGTGCACCCCGAGACCGATGGGGGTCTCAGGGTTGAGATGTAGTGACCTCACCCCGAGACTGGAGGGGATCTCGGGGGTGAGATAATGCTTGTGCACCCCGAGACCGGAGGGGGGTCTCGGGGTTCAGATGCAGTGACCTCACCCCGAAACCGAAGGAGGTCTCGGGGGTGAGATGATGCTTGTGCAACCCGAGACTGGTGGGGGGTCTCTGGGTTGAGATGCAGTGACCTCACCCCGAGATCGGAGGGGGTCTCGAGGGTGAGATGATGCTTGTGCACCCCGAGATCGATGGAGGGTCTCGAGGTTGAGATGCAGTGACCTCACCCCGAGACCGAAGGGGGTCTCGGGGGTGAGATGATGCTCGTGCATCCCGAGACCGAAGGGGGGTCTCGGGGTTGAGATGTTCGGGGTCTTACCGGATGTTCGGCAGAGCTAAGGGTTGAATGACTCCGTGGAGACGGAGTCCTCCAGGCGGACGCTTGGCGGAACCAATGCTGATGTCGGATAAGGAGGAGGTTCCGAGGTTAGGGGAGGACCTTCGTTAGCTGCTGTTACCATTTATTCTAACAGCGTTGGATCAGCCACATCAGATGCCTCCTCACCCCTGAAGCGAAGCGGGCCCCACTAGCAAGGCGAAGGGGTGCTACCTCTCACGTGGCTGATCCCTGTCTACATCTATATGCGGACGTCATGAAGAATGTGAAAAGGCGGCCGCTTCCGCCCACTGAGCCCGCCATGATCGTCCTCGAGGTGAGATTAACCCTTCGAAGTCTGCGTGGAAAGCTACTTCATCATTACCTCTCATAGTGGTGACGTCAGCAAAGTCCCATCATTGGCTAGAGACGTATCGTAACACGCGCTGGAAAACCATCGAGGTGAGCCAGCCTATGGTGGGGATCCATGTGACTGATGAGACAAGGTGGGACAATTTGAAAACCCAATAAACTCGAATGGGGGTTGAATCTGGCCACACCACTGCCGCCATCGTCGTCTTCCTCTGAGCCTCTGCGTCTTGGTCTCCCCTGCAACCCGAGAACCTGTGCTTAGCCTCCCTTCCTTCATGTCAGTTTTTTGTCCATTCTAGACTCCTCCATTCCTTCTTTTATCCATGAGTTCCCCATCTCGGACCTCGGAGGATGATTCGGAGAATCGTTCTCCTTCTGAGAGGCATTGCGCCTCTCCTGTTCCTTCCCCCTCTCCTTCACTTGTGTGGTCCACCGATTCGGAGGACCGCGTCCCTTTGGCCCAGTGGCGGGTCACTGGGAGGCCTCCATCGAGGAGCCACCGGTCAGGGGCCGGCACCTCCTTGAGGGTGGAGGAGTCCCCGGGGGGGACCACCTCCACGGTAACAGGCCAGGATTTGGTAAAAATCCGGGCCCGTTACTAGATTCCTCGGGATGTTGGGCTTTTCCTGCTGACTCCCGACAATAGAGTCATCTCCTTCCGACCTAGCCGAGTGGCCATTTATGAGATTTGTCTGAAGGCAGGTCTCCGTCCACCCTTTCCTTCCTTTTTCATCAACCTCCTTGAATACTATTCCTTGACTCCTTCGTAGCTGGTCCCAAATTCCTATCGGGTCATTAGTGCCTTCGTTGTTCTCTGTCATCGCCTTGGCATCACCTCCCGAATCTCCCTTTTTTGGTCGTTTTATATCCTTCGGTCCCAGAAGGGTTAGTCGTTGTTCCAGCCCCGACCCAACCAGTCCTTAAGCTTTTCCTTCCTTCTTTGATCAAGGGATGAAAATCTCGGTTCTTTTTTGCCAGCCTAGACCAAGTCAGGCCCCGGTGGGAAGACCCCGACCTTCGAGGCAACGCGAACTCCGCCGTCCACCCTGGAGACCGGGAAGCATTGGGTCAATTGTTGGCTGCCGAGATCCTTCGGTACACCCTGCTCCTGACGGAAGATAACCTCCAGTTGGCGGGTCTTATCTCCCACCAGGGTAAGCCATCTCCATACTTAGCCAAAGTTTTGCTTAGTTTCGTTTTGTTTTGTTTTTGTTTTTTTTTTTTTTTTACCTTGACCGATATCATGCAGCTATGAAGATCTCGACCCATAGACTCCTGAAGGCCGTTTCCAAGAAGAGGGCCCGAGAAGGGCCGAGTGAAGGCCAGCAAGCCCCGGCCCCAAAACGCCCGATAGCTCGGGTCCCCCGACCATCAGCACCGTAAGACCCCCCGGTCGCTCCGAAGATCGACCTCACAGCCGACACCCCGCCAGAGAGGGCAGCGACCGAGGGGGTACAAATGGAGGGGCCAGCTGCAGAGGAGCCGTCAATGGTAGAGGAGCCCACAGTAGCGGAGGAGCTCCCTGCCCCTAGTGAACTGACTCCACCCGAGGCAGTCAGGAGCTGGGGCGAGGGCCACCAGGGACAGCAAGCCCACCCCCCGAGAGGATGCCGAGGAGCAGCCCGCATGCCGAGTCGGAGAATGCTGAGGCAGCCGAACGAAGCAGGGCCAGACCCGGGCCACCCCGGGACTCCATCCTGAATGACGGGCATTGGGCAGAGTGGGTCCTTTCTCCAATTTTCATGCCCAAGGTCCTGGAAGAGCTCAACCACCTGAAGGCGGGTACGTTCTTCTGAGAGTCCTACGCGGCCCTTGTCAGAGTAAGTGGTCCTGCCACCCTTTGCTTTTATATTTTCCCTCTTTCTTTTTTTTTTTGACCTGGAGCTTGCATGCAGCTTGCGCATTCCCTGAGGGCCACGAGGGAGGTGATCCACGGTGGGAAGGCCCTTCTGCGCGAGGCACAGAAGGAGGCCGAAGAGGCCCGGCATCGCGCGGAGGTGGCTGAGGGGGCGCTAGAGTCGGCCAAAACCGCTCGGGCTAATGAAATAAGGGCCGCCGAGAGCCGAGCGGAGGCCGAGGCCAACTGCCTGCGGGCGGCGCTCACCAGATGATGGAAGCTGAAAACGCCGTGGTGGCCAGAGACCTGCACATCTCTAAGCTGACCCTGGCCATCCAAGAAATCGAGGGTCGGGCGGCCACGGCTACGGGGAGAGTAGGGTCGGCGGAGGATAAGGTAAGGGCTGCGGAGGAAAAGGCAACGGCAGCGGAGGAGAAGGCGAACCAAGCCGAGGAGGAGGTGATCGCGCCCAAGAGGCCGAGAGGGCTGCAGCGGCAGCCCTCGCCACGGAGGAAAGAGCTCGGGCCGTTGAGGTGGAAGCCGCCATCGTGGCCAGGACCGCCGGAATCATAGAAGAATACAAAGCGCCCGAGCACTTTGCAGATGACCTAGCAGAAGCCTCGACGGCGGTGTTTTTTCAAGGGTTTCAGCACGGGAAGGAGAAAATCGCCAGGGACTTGAACTTTCCCCAAGCCCTGGAAGTTGAACCAGATCACTTCTCGGATTCGGCCCCCTCCGATGATGAGCCTGCACCGGCTGAACCGTGAGCTTCCTTGTATTTTTTATTTTGCAAGTCCGACTATGTCGGCGTTTTGTAATCACTTTAAATTAATGAAATATCTTTTTCCTCCAAGATAAATTGTCTATCTGCGACCCTTATCCCAAATTCGTTGGTTGATGATGCGCGACCTCTCGGTCCTATTAGTGCCAAGGGATAACTCTTAATTCATGCGTGAATTACTCCATCTTAGCCATCTAGGACGAAACTCGGGGTCAGGAAGGATAGGCTTCCTGGGGTTGAAGCACCGAACTTTAGAGGTTGAAGTAGGCGGGTTCCTTAGGACTAATGGCACACCGCTCTGCCAAGGGTATGTTAGGCCTTGTGCCTAGCAGGCACATGGCTTTAGGTGCCGACGGGGGTCGGACTTTATGCCTGGCTAGTCCAGGACTTTAGGTGCCGACGGGGGTCGGACTTTATGCATGACTAGTCCATGGCTTTAGGTGCCGATGGGGGTCGGGCTTTATGCCTGGCTGGCCCAGGGCTTTAGGTGCCGACGGAGGTCGGACTTTATGCCTGGCTGGCCCAGGGCTTTAGGTGCCGACGGGGGTCGGGCTTTATGCCTGGCTGGCCTAGGGCTTTAGGTGCCGATGGGGTCGGGCTTCATGCCTGGCTGGCCCAGGGCTTTAGGTGCCGACAGGTGTCGGCTTCATGCTTGGCTGGCCCAGGGCTTTAGGTGATGACGAGTGTCGGGCTTCTTGCCTGGCTGGCCCAGGGCTTTAGGTGCCGACGGGTGTCGGGTTTTATGCCTGGCTGGCCCAGGGCTTTAGGTGCCGATGGGTGTCGGGCTTTATGCCTGGCTAGTCTAGGGCTTTAGGTGCCGACGGGTGTCGGGCTTCATGCCTGGCTGGCCCAGGGCTTTAGGTGCCGAGGGGTGTCGGCTTCTTGCCTGGCTGCCCAGGGCTTTAGGTGCCGACGGGTGTCGGCTTCATGCCTGGCTGGCCCAGGGCTTTAGGTGCCGACGGGTGTCGGGCTTTTGCCTGGCTGGCCCAGGGCTTTAGGTGCCGACGGGTGTCGGCTTCATGCCTGGCTGGCCTAGGGCTTTAGGTGCTGACGGGTGTCGGGCTTCATACCTGGCTGGCCAGGGCTTTAGGTGCCGACGGGTGTCGGGCTTCATGCCTGGCTGGCTCAGGGCTTTAGACAAAAGAACTCAGGAGCTAAAATTGAAATTCGTTAATATAGAATGAGGGGCGAAGGCCCAAAAGAATACAGGCACGATATTTAATGTGAGAGAAGAGATGCGCTACTGATAATACCGACGAAGGTTGTCTGCATTCCATCTGAGGAAGTGGCTTCCCATCAAGCTCTTCAATCTTGTAAGCTCCATGACGGAGTGTCTCGGCGATCCGATAGGGTCCTTCCCAATTTGGGGCTAGCTTGCCCCCCTTCGCCGGTTTTGAGACTTCAGCCCGTCGAAGGACCAGGTCTCCGGCAAGAAAGTCTTGGGGCATACGCGTGCGTTGTAGTATCTGGCAGCTCATTGTCGATAGACCGCCATCGCAACCGCGATCGGTCCCGCACCTCCTCCACCAGGTCAAGGTTGGCCCACAGCCGGTCCGAGTTATCTTTCTCATCATACAACTCCACCCGAGGACTCGGGGAGCCTATCTCCACTGGGATAACAGCTTTGGACCCGAAAACCAGGCTAAACGGAGTCTCTCCGTAGGGGCTCGTGGCGTTGTATGGTAGGCCCACAGCACATTGTGAAGCTCCTCCACCCATCGCCCTTTGCAATCTTCTAGTCGGGTTCTCAATCCTTGGAGAATGATGCGATTGGTCACTTCGGCCGCGCCATTAGTCTGGGGGTGTCCGATGGAAGTGAACCTCTGGTGGATGCCAAGTTCGGTGCAGAACTCCGGAAGGGCGCGTTATCAAACTACCGACCATTGTCGGTGACTAAGGTATGGGGTAGCCCAAACCGGCATATGATGGACTTCCAAAAGAAGGATCTCACCTTGTTTTCAGTAATTTTAGCAAGGGCTTCGGCTTCAATCCACTTGGTGAAGTGATCAACGGCCACCAGGAGGAACTTGCGCTGTCCGGAGGCCGGAGGGAATGGTCCCAAGATATCCATACCCCACTGAGTGAATGGCCAAGGTGCCACCAAATGGGTCAGCTGAGACGCCGGCTGTCGCTGAATATTGGCGTGGCACTGGCAGCTATCACATTTCTTGACAAGCTCGGCCGCATCTTCCTTCATGGTGAGCCAGTAATATCCCTGTCGTAGGGCCTTGTAGGCTAGGGCTCTGCCCCCAGATGACTTCGTGGATCTCCCGCAAGATGTAATCTGCTTCAGCTGGCCCTACGTACTTGAGGACCGGGTATGAAATGACCTTCGATAAAGCCTTCCGTCCATTATCAGGAACCTTGGAGCCCACCGCTTGAGTAATCTAGCTTCTGCGGGGTCTTCAGGGAGAGTGTATCGGTCAAATATCGTACATAGACGTCCATCCAAGAGGGCCCCTGCTCAACTGGCAATGCATCTTTGCCACTTCAATGCTTGGGGCCTGCAGGTGCTCCACATACATTCTTCCCAAGGTCCCGTCGGCCGAGGTGGCCAATCGGGACAATGCATCAGCCCTAGCGTTCTCGCCCGGGGAATGTAGCTAACGTGAAAGTAGGAGAACCGAGAGGCCTGGGACCGCACCTCGCTTAAGTAGCGTGACATGGTTGGGTCTCTGGCCTCATACTCCCCAGCAACCTGCCCGAAGAGCTGAATCTGTGAAGGCTCTCAGACACTCTGCTCCAAGCTCCTTGGCCAGTTTCATCCCCGCCAGCAGGGCTTCATACTCCGCCTGGTTATTGGTAGCTGAGAACAGGAACCGAGGGCATACTCTACTACCTCCCCCTCGGGGCTTGCGAGGATAAGTCCCGCTCCGCTTCCTTGTGAGTTAGCCACTCCATCCACATGTAGGATCCACTCTTCTCCTTCTGCTCCCCCCGCCGGGGGTGGCTCCATGCGCACCTCCGAATGCGACTCTTCATGGCCCTCCTCAATCCAGGTACACTCGACCAAAAAATTAGCTAATACTTGAGACTTCATGGCAGATCTTGGCCGGATGGACATATCAAACTCACTCAGCTTAATGGCCACTTGGCTAACCGTCCCGAGGTGTCAGGACGGGATAGAATAGTTTGGAGAGGTTGGTCCGTGAGCACCACAATGGGGTGAGCTTGGAAATAGGGTCGAAAGCGTTGTGTGAAGACCACCAAGGCGAAGATGATCTTCTCAGTTCTGGTGTATCTGGTCTCGGCATCATGAAGCACCTTACTGGTGTAATAGACTAGCCTCTGCATTCCATCAGCATCCATACATATAAGCACAGAACTGACGGCCTCGGGGGAGGCTGCCATATACAGAAGAGCTCCTCCCCGCTCCTTGGCTTAGACAGTAACGGGGAGTGGATAGAAATTGCTTCAACTCCTTGAAGGTGTCCTGGCATTCCTTTGTCCATTCGAAGCCGTTGACCTTGCGCATCTTGAAGAAGGGCAGGCATCTCTCCGCTGATCTTGACATGAAGAGACTCAGGGTTGCCACCCTTCCGGTTAAGTGCTGCACCTCTTTTTTGTTAGCCGGGGGCCTCATATCCAGATGGCCCGGATCTTGTCAGGATTGGCTTCGATCCCGCGCTGAGTCACCATGAAGCCCAAGAATTTGCCCACTGAAACCCCGAAGGCACACTTATGGGGGTTCAGCCTCATCCGATATTGGCGCAGGTTGCTGAAGGTTTTCGCAAGATCAACAACGTGGTCAGCCGCATGGGCGCTCTTGGTCAACATATCATCCACATACACCTCATGTTGCGCCCAATCTGGCCCTCAAAGACCTTATTCATCAACCTCTGATAAGTTGCCCGACATTCTTCAGCCCAAACGGCATCACTTTGTAGCAGCAAATTCCTTTTTCGGTGACAAAGGAAGTGGCCTCTTCATAGCTGGGTCCATCCTTATTTGGTTGTACCCCAAAAACGCATCCATGAAGCTAAGAGCCTCGTGCCGGACGTAGCATCCACTAGCTGATCGATCCGAGGCAGCGGAAGCTATCCTTGGGGCACGCCTTGTTGAGATCGGTGAAGTCCATGCACATCCTTCAGCTCCCACTGGCCTTACGCACCATCACAATATTCGCCAGCCAGTCGGGGTAGTGCACTTCACGAATATGACCGGCCGCCAAGAGCTTCCACCTCTTCGTCCACAGCCTTTTGTCTATCTGAGGCAAAAATTCTCTTCTTTTGTCGAATGGGTCGCACTCGGGCTTGATGTTGAGCCGGTGGGTGATCACCTCCTCAGGGATGCCCGGCATGTCCGACACCGGCCAAGCGAAGATGTCATTGTTGGCTCGTAGGAAAGCGAGGAGCTGATCGCAGGCCTCCTCCGGGAGCGAAGCTCCGATGCGGATTGTTCTTGCCGGATCCTCCCCGAGAGGGAAGGCCAGTAGACGCTCAGTCGGTTCTCATCTCCTCTCCAGGTCCCGGGGGTCAACACCTCTGGCGCGGGCGCAGGCATCACCTCCTGCGGACCTAGAGACATGTGGCAGCAAAGTGGGGGCAGGTTATGCTCCCCCCACATCTTTCCGACCCCTCCTTTGGTGGGAAACCTCACGAGGAGCCTCTTAGTAGAGATGACGGCGTCCAAGAGGTTGAGTCCGGGTCTTCCAAGGATAGCGTTGTAGGCAAGGGGCACCCGGACCACAAGGAAGCTCATAAGGACCGTGCTTTGGCGCGGGGTCGTGCCAGCCGAAACAGGAAGGGTGATCTCCCCCTCAACTTGCACGGAGTCTCCTGTGAACCCCATCAAGGGCATGGCGACAGGTCGGAGCAGGTCAGATGATAAACTCATGCGAACAAAAGCATCGTAATTCAAAACGTTCACCGAGCTCCCGCTATCGATCAAAATTCTTTTTACAGGGTGTTTGGCTATCGTCATGGACACGACGACACTATCATTATTTTCATTAACCACCCCCTCTAAGTCCCTTTTAGAAAAAGGGATTACAGAGTCTAACTCCCCCTCCTCTCTTGGCCTCTTGGGCGGTCCACCTGCCCTCAGGAAATCATCGCCACCGTCTTCTCAGTTGGAGCATTGTCGATCATCGGCGGAAGGGGCGCTGACGAGCCAGGAGCTCTCGGGTTGTTCCTCTGGACGAACTTTTCCAGGTGGCCTCATTGGATAAGGTCCTCTATAGCCTTCTTCAGCTGACAACAGTCGTCAGTGTCATGGCCGTGATCCGGTGATAACGACAGTAGAGGTTCTTGTTGCGGGGGATCTTCGGGTTTATTGGAGGAGGGCGCTGAAGATAAGGCTCCCCTTCAATCTCAAGCAGATCTGCGATATCGGGGCAAGCAGTGGGGTGTAGGGTCCATCTCTTGGTGGTGCAGGGGCTCGAGGATGGTTGTCTGGCCGGTGAGGAGGCTCAGGTCTTCTAGGGCGAGCTTCGACAGGTTTCGGTCGGGCTGGTTTCTTGGAGACACTCCCACTAGCCTCACGTCGGGAGGAGTTGGCCTTGTCAGCCTGAATGTATTTCTGGACCGGGTCAAGAGTTCGGCGTAGGAACCGGATGGCTTCTTATCAAGGGAGTACGCAAAGCGAGACGGGTGAAGCCCTCGCTTCAAATCCAAAGTGGCCACTGAATTTTCAAGATTGTAAACTTCCAGAGCAGCCTCCTTGAACCGTGCAACGTAGTCCCGAAGGGACTCGCCACCCTTTTGCTGGATGGAGAAGAGGCTATCGGCCACCCTTGGAATCTTCCTGCAGGCATCAAAGTGGGCCAGGAAGGCCCTCTTCAGCTGACGGAAGGAATCAATACTTCACGGCGGCAGGCGGGAATACCAGGCTCGAGCAGCTTTCTTCAAGGTGGCTGGGAAAGCGATGCACATGAGCGAATCGGTTGTGCCCTGGACTTGCATAAGAACCTTGTAACTCTCCAGGTGGTCCAGGGGATCCATGGTCCCGTCATAAGGGTCCAGCTGAGGGAGACAAAACCGAGTGGAGATAGGCTCCTCCATGATGCGGCGAGACAGCGGTGGGCGGTTGTCATAGTCCGTCTCTAGAGGGTTAGTAATCCAGCGGCTGAGCTCTTCCAACCGCTAGTTGTACTCATCAAGTCTTCGCTCTGCCCGGCGGGCTACCCCGCCATCGAAGGACAGCTCCCTCAAAGAGTCTGAGGAAGAGGAGAGGCGACGGGGAGGCCGATGGGGACGCTCCGCCTCCTTCTCACGTCGTCGCTTAGGGGACGCGCTGACGCGGCGAGAGGGTGAGCGGGGCCGCTTTGAGGCCTCGCGACGGTGAGCCTTAGATGAAGTGTGGCGAGGGCAGGCTTCTCGGGCAGGAGACCTCCTCCGAATTGAGTTCTGACTGGGCTGAGGGACTCCTGGCACAGACGGGAGGAGTTCCGGTTGCTGTGCAATCACCGCCTGATGCTGCAGGCCTTGGACCATTATGGCCAAGGATTGAACTTGCGCGGCAAGAGCAGCAAACTGATCTTCCTGAAACGGTTGTATCGATGCTGGTGCAGGTGCATCGATTGGAGGGGCTAAGGGGCCAGCTGTAGGCTGATCAACCCTTTGACACTGTCCCCTAGCGTGACTGACGGTGGCCTCTCGTGCACGAGTCGTCACCATTGTTTAAGAGCTTGAGGAGGGAGAAGTCAGTAACAGGTTCGAGGCTATACTTTTCTTCAATCCCCCTTCCTGGCGCGCCAATCTGATGACACCAAGTCACCTTCTTCAAGCGTCGGGAAAGACGGACGTCCTTCTCTACGGACCCCTGCAAGAAAAGTCCCCGGAGACCGGATGCTCCGGTGGGGACCCTCCGACGCTCAAGTTAGTCACTTGGGATCAGACGAGAACTGCTCAGCAGAAGGGAGCTGAAACAGTTAGGGTTTTAGCTAGCAGGAAGAAAACTAGAAAACAAGAGTTCCAGGATCCTACTCACAACGCGGGCGCGTGCTTTTATACCTGTTCGAATGTCCCATCTATCCGTTCCGGAATATTGCTGTCGTACTGTCACTGTGCATGCCGGAGGCATCCTGCGTTACCTGTCAATATGGCTTTACAGGTGTCTAGCAGCCGCGGTTGCATTTGGTGCGCGCCGTTGTTTGACATGACCATGCACAGTTGCAAGTGGTAGTGAATCGTACTCCGTAACGGGGCATGGTCATGCACAGTGACACATGCAATGCACCATACACCGTTATGAGGTATGACCGCAAGCAGCCACGGGCGCACGGCGGGTCACGCGGGTGCGCCAGGTGGCCCGAAGTTGTCGTTTGGTTTGAAAGCCGGTTCACGTACTGAACGTTGCTCCTGCACCCTGAGACCAAAGGGGGTCTCGGGAGTGAGATGACGTTGTGCACCCCGAGACCGGAGGGGGTCTCGGGGTTGAGATGCAGTGGCCTCACCCCGAGACCGGAGGGGGTCTTGGGGGTGAGATGATGCTTGTGCATCCCGAGACCGGAGGGGGGTCTCGGGATTGAGATGCAGTGACCTCACCCCGAGACCGGAAGGGGTCTTGGGGGTGAGATGATGCTTGTGCACCCCGAGACCGGTGGGGGGTCTCGGAGTTGAGATGCAGTGAGCTAACCCCGAGATCGAAGGGGGTCTCGGGGGTGAGATGATGCTTGTGCACCCCGAGACCGGTGGGGGGTCTCGGGGTTGAGATGCAGCGACCTCACCCCGAGACCGGAGGGGGTCTCGGGGGTGAGATGATGCTTGTGCACCCCGAGACCGGAGGGAGGTCTCGGGGTTGAGATGCAGTGACCTCACCCCGAGACCGGAGGGGGTCTCGGGGGTGAGATGATGCTTGTGCACCCCGAGACCGGTGGGGGGTCTCAGGGTTGAGATGCAGTGACCTCACCCCGAGACCGGAGGGGGTCTCAGAGGTGAGACGATGCTTGTGCACTCCGAGACCGGAGGAGGGTCTCGGGGTTGAGATGTTCGAGGTCTTACCGGATGTTCGGCATAGCTAAGGGTTGAATGACTCCGTGGAGACGAAGTCCTCCAGGAGGATGCTTGGTGGAACTAATGCTGATGTCGGATAAGGAGGAGGTTCCGGGTTAGGGGAGGACCTTCGTTAGCTGCTGTTACCATTTATTCTAACGGCGCTGGATCTTATTTAGTTTTAGTTGTGTTAGCATTTAAATCATATGTCAACGTTATAATCTATTGAATTTAATTTATTATTTTTAAAATATGAATACATTAAAAATTATTTAATTTAAAAATTCTTATAACATGTATCAAGCAGCTAAAAAAATAAATAATTTAAACATAATAAAATATTATATATTTTTATTTTTTTTGCATAAACTAAGAATTTTCAAATTATATAATTTTTTCTAATTGCAGCGTAGGATTTTTCTAATGGTATAAAACGTAGAGAATAAACGAATTGGACGAAGAACATATCCAATTCAGAATTTAGAGTGATAAACAGAAAAAAAAAATAATATCGAAAACAGGTCTACGCGCTCGAGTGAGGCGATGTTTTCTCGGTACGATGGGGAAGGGTTTGGTTTGTTCAGGGTATAGAATTCGCTCCACGGGCACTGAAGTAATTCCAGTCCGAGTCTTGGCCAAATCCGATGGAACCGAGAAAAGCGAATCTTAGACGTCACCTCTCCACTAGGGCCGAGGTTTTTTTTTTTTTTTTTTTTTTAACCTTCGTTGAGAGAGCTCGAACCTCCACGTGCTGCGCCAATGTTTTTGACTATGGGCCCATGTTTATTCCTCAAAAAATAAGACCATAGCCCCATGTTTCGAACGTCTTAATTAAAGGTAACAAAGAATCACAAAACAATGCTTTTTTTTTTTTTTTTTTACATACCAACGATCACACCATTCTAACATAAGTTAAATCCAAAAAATTGAAGAACAAAATTTACTGTAAAATAATAAAAAAAAAATATTAAATATTAAATTCATCGATTAAGATTATGGACAACAGTAAAAATATAATTAGTTATAGCATTAACTTTCGATATATACTGAATCTTAAAGACACTAATAGACTGTAGAGTGCTTAAAATATCTTTAATCAAAATATTTAGGTAAAAATAAAAATCCATATCCGGTCTCATCCATATGATAACGTGTACAGTGAAAGATCCCTCACAAGATACGCAAGGATATGCCGGGCATTATCAGGTAGTGTTGATTTTTAAAATATTATTTTTAAATAAATATAAAAAAAAAAAATTTAAAAAATAATTATTTTTAAATAATATTTTTTTAAAAATAAATTTAAAAAATAATTCATGTTTAATTCTTTGATTAATTTTTTCATATTTATTCTTTATAATTATAATTTTTAAAAATAAAAATATTTAAAAATATATATTTTTATTTTTTATTTCAAACAACAGCCTTAGATCAAGAATGACCGATCTTGAGGGCCTCTTTCTAAGACCATCATTAAGCTTCTACATGAAGCTTGTTAGTTGATAACTTTTGCACCATCCCACTTAACTTGGGGACATCAACAGATGGTTTGGTAAGGAAATGCGGTCAGTTAACGTGCATGTGGTTAGTTGGATCGCCCATCGTACTGACAACAATGATACCAAAAAACATCTTTTCATTTCTGTTCATCCATGCATTTCATTAAAAAAAAAAATTAATGCATGTTAACGTCCAGGCAAAACTCTTGGCAGCATCGTTATAATTAATTAAGGTTTCATGAACACGCTTCATTATAATTTAAAACTTTTTTCATTGAAACTAATTTAAAACTTTTTTCCTTCATTATAATTAATTTTCAATTTTTTATCATTTTTTTCTTTTTTTTTGTACCTTTTCTTTTTATCTATATCAAATAGCTTCAAATAATTGGATCATTTAAATTATTCATTCCTTATTTTATTCATAATTAATGTTATTTATATTTTTATTAAAAAAATATTATTATTATATTCTTATTATATTATAATATATTTACTTTAACATTCTCATTTCTATAATATTTATCATGTATATATATATAATTTTCTTATAGTTCAATAAAATGTATCATAAAACATAACCAATAATCTATTTTATGAATAAGAATTTTTATGCAATAATAAAGATTAGAAATTACTCAAAATTTTCAAACTTCATCATTAAATTATAAGCAAAGCAATGGTATGTGGTGACAATTGAGAGGTACTGAAAGTTGGATTTGTCCTTCTTAAAAAAAAAAAAAAAGTTGCACCACAATATTGATGATAAGGTGAAGGGAACTAAATTTAATGTTTTGGTTTAAAATTTGATTGGTCCTTCTAGAGCAAAATTATACAGCAGTTAGTTCCACAATACTTTCTTAGCAATTGCATATTTTATTATCGGTAGAGTTGGAAGTGAGTACTGACTAGATCGAGGCCAGGCTAGCATCAAGTCAGATTATGGGTTGAATTTTCCTATATTCGATTAAGCTTGGACTCAAAACTGAGATTTGTATCAATTCCAAGTGAGCTTAGATGGAGCATTAACTTAGCTCAAATCAAGCTCGAGCTTGATGAATAAGATGAAGCATAAGGTTTCGTATTCAACTCTATTATTATTATTGTTGAGGGGTAAAATT
Organism: Calamus simplicifolius; assembly: GCA_900491605.1. Classification (NCBI taxonomy): domain Eukaryota; kingdom Viridiplantae; phylum Streptophyta; class Magnoliopsida; order Arecales; family Arecaceae; genus Calamus; species Calamus simplicifolius. Next base: position 1,934,300 of record UESW01003826.1, on the reverse strand, counting down.
ATCATTGTATTGATAATCATACAAGGGGTTAGGATAAGCCCTGACTCCCACTCGCCGCACAGTGCCCGCAACAATGAACCAACCATTATACCTCGGTGGATTGAGGTGCCTTAGCCTCTCGACGAACCAAGGATTCTCCGGGTACAGATTACGTCTCTATATCTCGCTAGCCGAGCTATCCCTATCTTTCGGCCCCAGTCCAAGCGATCTCTATGCCTCGCTAGCCGAGCTACCCATGTGTCTCGGTCCTAGTCCGAGTGATCCCTATCTCTCGGCTCCAGGCCGAGCGATCCCTATCTCTCGGCTCTAGCCGAGCTATCCCTATCTCTCGGCCCCAGCCCGAGCGATCTCTATGCCTCGCTAGCTGAGCACCCATATGTCTCGGTCCTGTCCGAGCGATCCCTATCTCTCGGCTCTAGCCGAACTATTCCTATCTCTCGGCCCCAGCCTGAGCGATCTTTATGTCTTGCTAGCCAAGCTATCCCTATCTCTAGGTCCTAGTTCGAGCGATCCATATAACTCGGCCTGCCCGAGCAATATCAACACTTCTGTGGAATTAAACCATCCTTACGCCCAGCTTACTCCTTTGTCATGCCTCGACAAACCGAGCCTTTCCATACTTCGGCGGATCAGGCCGTTCTCTGTGCCTCGGCTCGATCGAGGCACTCAGGCACCTACCTCTACGGAACCACGATGACCGAATAAGGATCCACATAGGCAATCATGCCTATACTACCGGAAACGGCCTAGAGCCTATATGATCGCTGAATCTCAAAGCATCAGATAGCCCTCTTTGGCCGTCGATCCTCTAACTAACCAGATACGGATCCCACCGGCCTCACAACAACCTGATTCGAATCAGCCTCGAATCCTAACAACTTCCAGACCTCCTATGACACGCCCAAAAAGTTAGGTGATCGCCTATAAATAACACAGTCCTAGATTCTCTAAGGTAAGAGCATTCCTGGCGCATTCTAAGCACTACTCTCATTTTGTCTTTGCTCATCCCTTTCCGCCATTGACGCTCCGCTCGGAGCTCCCAAAAGGCCACCCTGGAGGGACTCTTCAGTGAGAGCATTTTCTCTATATTTGTTCGTTATTGATCTCCACAGACTTGAGCGTCGGAGGGTCTTCCGCAGAGGGTCACCCCCAATACCTCTCGCATGAGAACTGTTTTGCAGGTCCGCCTATGAGGGAGCCTAACCTGAAGCTCGACCGCGCCCAAGTCGGAGGATGGATTCCAGCAACAACAAATTGGTGCTAGAGAAAGGGCTCTCAAGTCCCATAAACTTGAAAAAAAGGAGATAAGGATCTCGATTTTGAAGAGAACCCCTCCAATGGCCAATCGAAGAAGGGCTATCTCTGAAGCCCGGAATCAGGTCGTCTCCCAAAGACTTAATCCGGTGAGCAGTGTGGCACCGCCGTCACCACCAGTTGAGACTCCATCGCCACCAGTAGCCCCAGTGACCCAGGACCAGTTTGCCATACTGATCCAGCAGGTCCAAGCTCTGACCCATCTGATTCAAGGACGCCACGAAGCTCCCCGTCTAGTTGTTCCTGCTTCGCACCTTCCTGAGGAGGCTGCGGCCCCTCTTTCCCCGGTAATCTCTTTTTTCGGTCCGCGTGGAGTCGCGGACCCCCTCGTCATCCTAAGGGAGCTGAGCCAGCCCCGCAAGGGGTATGCGATAAGGATCTTCCTACATCTTGGCGGACCCGATTCCTCTCTTCGATGTTCTCTCGCCACGGCTACTGACAAAGTGCAGAACAAATTAGCAACCACTCTATCATAAATATATAAGTATATATATATTTTCACTCACATAAATTTTTTCTTTGACACTATCATTTAGTGAAATAGAGGCGAAGGGGTATCCTTCATTTAGCCACTATGGTACAAACTCTGCTGCCCTAATTTTTCCACGCAACATGTTCCGCGCTTTACCTCCAAGAAAGATGGGAGGACTCGAAGATAAACATGTGTAAGTTAGTTGGAATGGTGGAAGGGAAGACAGCATTCCTTGCTCGCAGATCCGCGTTTCTGGGAAAGGCGTCGGTGATTCAAGTCGTGGATGGGATTCGTTTCGAAGGGCAACCACTCGCTGACGCAAAGACCCGCAGAGCCCGAAACGAGTGGATTTGACGAGGGGACGGAGACATTGGGTTCGTCGGTACCGAGGTGACCGCACGTTGAGCCAGAACCACCAGATTGCTGGACCTTCGACGTGATGAGATTCCAGCCCAATTAATGTTCTAAGCTTCAGCCAATCCATACAGTGGAAACGAAGTCAAATCAGAATTCAGAGGGTGCTTTTAAAAAATCAAGTTTTGTAGCAATCTGGCCTCGGACCGTTGCTAGCCTTTTTGAACTGACCATCGCAATTAAACTCGAAACAAGCCGGTAATCTCTAGAAGGTTTAATGTTGATATGAAATCAAATTGACCCAATCGAAAGATGGTTTGGATTAATTTCTAGTCAAAAAAAAAAAAAAATCTATTTGGATGAAAAAAAATATTGAAACAAATATTCAACAAAACAAACAATAAATAGGATGTATTAATACTGCACAACAACAAAATCTAATAGATAAATTATGCATATGGAACATAAAATGTTAGATCGAAACTAATAATATTTACTATGTTGATGTTGTTGGTATTCAAAAAATAATTTTATATATATATATATATATATATATATATATATATATATGTGTATGTGTGCAGCGAAAGCATGCGGATTGTTTAACATGCATAAAATTAATATTGTCATATCAAAAGAAAAAATTTATCATATAATTTTTCTAAACATAAAACATACCGATATGTTGAAGTCTCGAAGGAGCAGTCACGCCATTCTATCGAATTCGAAGCTATAGAGGAAGAATCCCACGGTAAAGTTTATGGATCAAAGTACGTCACAAAATACCTACAAAATAAAATGAAACCAGAGCCTTCCTCATCTTTCTCATGATCGGTCATCATTCTCATGATCGGTATCGAATTATGAGAGTGGGCTCACTCTTATTTTTCTATATTTATCACAACTTTGGTAAACATAAAATAAGAGAGAAAAAGAAAAAGAAAAACTTTTCTTTCGTTTTTTACGTTATCTGAAAGTCCACGTTATGCCATATTTATAGGCTCTAGATGAATCAGAAAAAAAATTATTTTTAAATTAATTTAATTTAGATAACCTTTATCTGTTACAACCTATTTTGACCGCATGAAAACAATTCTCACATATGTAGGTCAACTCCTTAATCATATCAAGAACAAAGTTATTTTCTTATTTGCAACTAATTTACAAATAATATTTAAATTAAATATAATAATATATAATTATCAAATTTTATTTAATAATTTTAGATATTATTAATCTTAAATATCTAATAAATTAAATTTATTATTTTATTTTAATATTTTCAATAATCACATTATTAAAAATATCAAAAAATAAAATTTTTCTTTTTTCATCGACTCATAATATGCACCACTTACATGAGCAAAATTCTCTTGTATGATGTTCCATAATAACACTTATGTGCAACCATTCATATCAATTATTATATGAACAATGTGTCTAAACACATTTTTATTTTGTCTAGTAACTAACTTATTGCACCAAAATAAATGTGAAAAAATTAATCAATCAAATTATAAAGTTTCAATACATATTTTATTTAAGAAAATAAATAATAATTATATTAATTATTCAATATACGAGTATTTAATATGATTAACTTAAGGCGGTGTGGACCATGGACTCATAATTTTAAGCTTCAATAAACTTAAATAGACTCAATTAAACTCTTTAATTGATTATTTAGTTTATTAATCTCGAAGTTATTCCACTAAAAACTCGAGATTGCACTCTTGAAAATTACAGATTAATTTTACTCAAAAACTTGAGTCATATAATCATTACATGTAATTCAACTCTCCATAATTAGTTCATAATTATAGCTAAATGAAATAATTGTTATACCCCTCTAATTATCTCTTGTTCCTTAAGTACCATTGATTCACTAGTTAAATAGTTAATTTATGATCAGATCATAAATTACGTGCATAACTGTTTAGCTGCATAATCGATACTTAAAGAAACTAAGTTTAAGCTTCTTTTCAAAAGCCATAGATTCTATATCTTTAAATCACATTTCAGCCCGGTATGTTATTAAACCTTTAAGATGTAAGTATTGGGGACAACATCAAATGAGCGTTAATAAACAAATCAAAAGATCCAATAGCACAATCAAGGACTAATAGCACAATCAAAGAGTCTGTGATTAAATCAGGATTAAGATTGATTTACATATGATCATCTTATGACATAAATTGAATTCTTTATAACGGTCATAAATAAAGATTCAAATTATGTCAGTCCAAGTCATATGTAATCTTATTATATATAATATCTCCACTAAGTGTCTCTATGCAATAATTCAGATAAGATTATCACATTCATAATGTTCATGGACCGTATTAGTGATAAGCGATAAAAGATCCATACTTCTATCAATCACATATATGTTTAAATATATTAGCTATAATTTTAATCCTCTTGTATACATTATACTAAAATTATAGCCTCATAATATATTTTGAATTTTCATATAAACATTCATCTTTCATATAAACAAGGCAAATTTGAAGAAAAATGCTTCTTTTATTAATTCAAGAAATTAAAACTATAAATACATCTGATTTTAATGGCATTATTCATAACAATATTTCACTTGTCCTAAAGCAGATGTGACATATCTTTTAATCGCATTCCCATAAGATGTTTGTTGAACATCTTTTCAGGCAGTGTCTTTGTAAACGGATCAGCCAGATTTTATTTCGATGCTATCTTCATAATATTGACATTGCCTCGATGCACGATCTCTTTGACGATATGATATTTTCTCTCGATATGCTTGCTCCTTTTATGGCTTCTGGTTTTTCTTGAATTAGCCATGATACCACTATTATCGCAGAATAATGTCAATGGCATGTTCATTAATGGAACAAGTTTCAAGTCGGTATATAACTTTTTAAGCCAAACTAATTCTTTAGTTGCTTCACAAGCCGCTATGTACTCAGCTTCCATGGTAGAATCAGCAATACTAGATTGTTTGATACTTCTTCAGACAACTGCTGCACCATCAAGTATGAACACTGATCCAGATGTCGACCTTCGAAAATCTTTATCTGATTGAAAATAAGAATCAGTGTATTCTAAGGGGTTCAGGTCTCCATCTGAATACATAAGCATATAATTTCTCGTTCTCTGAAGATACTTGAGAATGTGCTTTACTGCCACCCAGTGCTTTATTCCAGGGTTTGATTGGAACCGACTAACAACTCTCGCTGCATAGCAGATATTTGGTCTAGTGCATAGCATAGCATACATTAGACTTTCAACTACCGATGCATATGAAATCTATCTCATATCCTCTTCTTTTTGTAGTGTCTTAGGACACTATTCTTTAGAGAGAATGATTCCATATCGAGTTGAAAGAAGATCCTTCTTGAAATTCTGTATCGAAAAATGAGCCAGCACCTTATCAATATAAGATGCCTGAGACAGTGCTAGGAGTTTGTTCTTCCTATCCCTAATGATTTAGATACCAAGAACATAACTTGCCTCTCCCGAATCTTTTATCTGGAATTGTTCGGCCAACCATGTCTTTGCAATAGATAATATTTTCATACATTTCCAACGAGTAAGATGTCATCTATATAAAGTACTAAGAAAATTATACTTTTTTCGTTAATGAGCTCATATACATAAGGTTCATCAACATTCTGCTTGACGCCATAGGTTTTGATAGTTTCATCAAACCTAATGTTCCAAAACCTGAAGGCTTATTTGAGTCCATAGATGAACCTGTTAAGCTTGCAAACTTTTTCAAACTACTGTAAATACGAAAAGCATATTGATTATAAACAATACATGTTATTTTGCAAATATGACATAAAAATGGTGTTTTGTGAATATGATATTATGTGTCATCATGGTCTACTATGACATAACATGATATGACATTATATATTACATGATTCCAAGACTTACCCTTCACTGGGGTTATATGTAGAGGACACATCCAGAGGATGTTTTGTTGACTTCGGGTCCCACCTCCAAGGGGGTTATATTTGGAGAATACATATCTATAGGATGTGCTTTGACATGATATGTTACATGACTCTAAGACCCATCCTTCACATAGGTTATATATGGGGAACACACCCAAAGAATGTTCTGTTGATACTAGAACCCTTCCTTTACGGGGAATGCATAGGAAGGATATACCTTTGAGGTGTTCAATTTACGTGAACATAGTGTATGGCTATGGAACATTGGTATAAAATGAAGTTTATATGTTGATTACAGTGGTACAATAAATTTGATATGAAATTGTATTTTTCAAACATTATGTAGCATCTGCTTCCAAAATATTTTGAGCATATAATATGCATGATTTGATAACATCATGAAATGTATTTGAAATTTTGAAAGTTTAATATGTATTTTGACATATGAAAACCTGATTTATTAAAATCCTGAAATGACTATATTATGTTACAGCATGCTTACCTACTGAGCGTGAGCTCATTTAAATCTCATAATGTTTTTCAAAGCCCTAGAATTGAAAAGATAAATTTTGGAGTTGTTTGAAGCTTCCACGGTGTAGACATATCACTTTATGTTACATGTAATCTCAAACATTAATCTTATATGTTTTTGGCATGTAGTTCAAACCTTAGTGATATGGTTTTGTATTAAAGATACTATTAATTTGTCATGACATGTAGTTATTATCCCCCTTGTATAATTATACTATTACAGAATGCCTTGCATGCTAGATATGTGATGGTTTGTTACCTTCGGGCTCACCATCATCCAGTCTAGGGCATGACACATCCACTAACAATCATCATCCTTCTTCTAACCATGTACTTGATGGATAAAGATGGCACTAATCAAGCTTGAACATCCGATCTCAACTTTTAGATGAGAGGTTGCAACCATTGAGCAGATGCAAGCGTATAGATTTATAAATTATAATTGAGTAATTATATTGCATAAATTCAAATTTAGCTATACACATTTCCTTGACCTTGAAGCATTTAGGAGTGGGATAGTTACATTTTGAAATAAAATAAAATGATGATGCAAAACTTTAATCAATTAAATGACCATTGCTTAATCTTACCATGCTAGGAGTACATAGTTTTGATTGAATTTTTGTAGTTTTTATTTTAGTCTATGGTATACTAACTTATTAACGATTGACAATGATAACTTAATGAACCATTATAGTTGATGTGCTAGGCACCAAAAAAAAAAAAATGATGATGCCTACATCACATTAATATTGATGAAAGATAAAAAAAAAAAAAAAAAATTACTTTCATTTCCGATGTTCCACTTTAAATGCTTGTACAGATCTTTCTTAACCATAATTTTTCATATCCTATTGTCACCATTTTAGTGCCACATAATGCTATCTTAACATTTTTTCAATCCACTGCAATAATAATAAGGATAGTCTATTAAGCTAATATTCATGACCGTAAAAAATATATTGATTGAATAAATTTTATAAATTAATATACTTAATTAAAAGAATATAAAGATTTAATTTAAAATATCAAATTAATTTATATTTCTATTATATAATTATGCCTATAATTTATATATTATAAAGCTAAAGGGCTCGAACAAGAGAATCAACTCTTTTCTTTCATTCGTGAAAAACTCAGCTCTAAACCTCTCAAGCTTGAATGCTGGCTATTTTATGATATTCTATAAATCAATAGTTTCGATAGCACTTTTCAAAACTCTTTTCTTTCTGATCTTGTTCGAAGATCTAAAGCCATTCGACTTATTATTTTTTAAAAAGAATCATGTTGATAAGAACTTTAATCATCGATTGTTTTATAACACTGCACACTCTTTTATCTGTTTTCTTCACTGTATTTATTGTAACTATGTATCGTGTTTAATTTTTTTATTGCAATCACATGCACTTGCAATGCATGCCAAGAAAACATTATGCGCTAAAAATAGATTCAATGGTTAAAAACTAATAATTATAAAAATAATAAAATAAGTGCGCTAATTACCGTAACAAAGCAACTTAAAGAAATCTTTTCCAATTATCATGAGTACCCGAAAGACCGCAGTCCAGACCAATCTCAATGCCATTAGAATTCACCCACATCAGCCCCCGCACTCCATGTGGCGTTGTCTCATTGGCAACAAACCACTCTATGACCTGGCCGTGCGTCGCCGGACCCCAACGTAGGGGAACCGGCAGGGGATCGTCAGGCGAGACAAAGAAGAGAAAGGAAGCCGACGCGAAAGAAGAAAGAAATAAGACGACCCGATCGATTGAGTCCCTCCCCGTCTTCCCTTCTCTCTTTCCAGTGATTCGCTCTGGAGAGGCGGGCGGAGCGCGGCGTGGCTTCACCCGGGCCACAGAGCCTCTCTCGAAGGAAGAATCCCGTCACCCCCTCTCCTCCGCCCTCCCAGGCTTCTCATAGACGCCCTCGTCCTTCACTTGTCCTCCCCTTCTGGCAGCAGACCTGGTTTTTGGTCCTCCTCCTCGTCATGGCCATCTCCCTCCTCGCTCTCTCAGCCTTCTTCCTCTTCCTCCTCCTCGGTCTCGACCTCGAAGAGGGCTCCGTCTTCCCCGCCGCCGCGGCGCCCGAGGGCGTCGAGGTGCGCTTTCTAAACCCCAGATCTCTGGATTTTTAATCACTTGTTTGGTTTCCAGGTTCTGTTCCCGATTTTTTTTTCTTCTTTCTTTTAATCTGGGCAGATTACGTATGGGAGTGTTATTAAATTGATGCACGAGAGGACGAAGTTTCGATTGCATTCGCACGAGGTGCCCTACGGGTCGGGGAGCGGGCAGCAGTCGGTCACCGGGTTTCCCAATGTCGACGATTCGAATAGCTACTGGGTGGGTACGACGTTAGTTTGATTCTTGATTTTTTTTCTCTCTTGTGATCTTAATTTCTATAAGCGCATGTTATTTAGCATCAGTCTGTGCGTTTGTAAATTTATAAAATTTTTTTGGTGCTCATGGTAGATTTAGGAAAAAGACTGTCGTGCTGGGAAGTTTTCCATTGTGGACTGAGATTTCTTGATAGGTTACAACGCATATGTATTGAGTCTTGGGGATCTATATTTCAATCCAGGAGCCATTGCTACTATTTTCTTGCTTAGGGTTCTTTTATCAAGTCATTTGCTATTAAGTTGACTTTTATTATGAATTGGATTATCAAACACGTCATACTTTTGGTATCACTTTTGCTAGGGATGTTTTAGAGATATTATGTACGTGTTATTAAATATGATTTTGATAGTTCTATATGTATGAACTCCAAATTTTACATTTCATGAAGTGTTCAGTCATCTTTTGTTGGGAAAAGTTTAAAAGCTTATCGTCATGTTCCTTAAATTTTTTTAATCAAGTTATGAAATTAGAAGAAAATTGACATACGCTAGAACTTCGAGGTTAGGAAAAGTTCAAAGTTATGTAATGAGCTGAGCGGAATGAAAGAAAAAGGATTCACTCAACTACTTGAGGATTAAGGCTTTGTTGTTGTTGTTGTTGTTGTTGTTGTTTGAAGTTAGATAACGGGAACAAAATAGACATCAACCAGAATTTTGAGTTTAATTAATTAATTTCCTGGTTCTGATCTCTTTTCTCTATCTCTCCTTTTTTTACGCTCCTCTCTCTTTGGGCCTGAGGATTACTGTGCTGTGATATCGTTGCTGACGCTTTGATCATTTTGTCCCTATTTTTCATAAAGAAAGGTTCAAAGAAAAATTGTAATCTACTATAAAACTAGGATTGATTCCTTAATGAGATATAATCCTTTTGCATATTCAATTGTCCAATTTAATGTCTAAGCTGTGATGGGTTAGACTAGATTATCTATTGTTGGAATTTCAACAAAAGTTACAAGGCTTGAATGTTGAATCTGAAAATTAGAGGAAGTTGTTTTATGTATAAGAGCATGCAAAAATGTTGCAGTTCATATTTAATCTCTGTAGTTTCAGTATATGTTGTCTGTGGTTATAGCTAGAGCAACAAAATTTATATTCATGACATAACTGTGGACAACTATTTGCTAGAAATGTGAATGTTATGGGAAAGATAAATTTTTCTAGCTCTTGTTCTAACCACTGCTTATTTGTGTTATTGAGCGGAAGTTTTTCTGTAAAGTTTCAAAAACATAAATCCTTTATTTTTTCAATCTCTTACCAACTTATTGAAATGATTAACTGTGTGCTACCTGTAACCATCTTTAATTCTTTGGTGGTGGTGGTTATTTTGGTAAAGAGGGAGAAGAGGCCTCAAAGAGTTTATTAGTAGAGTTTATTAGTAAAGCATCAATATCACAGACAATTATATTATCAGAATCTGCTACAATGAGGGTAGAGAAATGCCAAGGTACTTCCACACCTGGTCCAAAATTGAAATCACCAAGAACTTCCCTTCCCATATCAATATGCAAGTTGATTATCTTCCTGTAATGTATATCTGACTCTAAAATTCTGTAAAGTGGTAGCGGTATCCAAAAGATCCTGCAGAAGTGGGCTCTGTGATGTTGATCACTAGAGGTTCGGTTCCTAAACCATTAAATGATTGTCACAACATCACTTTCTTACCAAAACAAATGATCCTTCAATCCATGTGCTGCTATTATTAGTCCTTCCCAGGCAGCCCATAGTTATGCAGCTGGCACTGAGCACAGTCACCAGTATCTAACATTGTACCAAGGCAGTCCTTTTGGGTCAAGCCTGAACCAGCAAAAGGCCCTGTTATGAACCCATAATAGTGGATCTTAACCATTATAAAAGATGGGATACCTAGGTGATTAAAATGGTGAAAGAACTGGAGGGGCTTGAGGAGCTATTGGTAATGCAATGCCTGGTAGTAGTGGCATCATTTATTTTCCTGTTGGCTTGTGGTACTAATTAGATTGCCGGATGGTCATAATAGCAGTCACATTGACTAATTGTACTTTGGCTTGAAATCATGGTATGCAATACTAGTGTATACCATCTTGTACCGAAAGCATCATACCATATTGGTACCAAACTGACACTCGGTACTGGTGCATACTGAGACTTGGTATGTTGAACTATCTTGTGTACCCGGCGCACCGCCACTGTACCAGCATGGCACTAGTATAAGTTATGATACTGAAACGATGAACCTTATTTGACATAGTCATTTATTCTTGGCACTTCGAGGATCCACCCAGCATAACCGAGTGCTCATTGTTGTCACCTTGGTAAGTTTTGGTCTGATAGCAGATCTGTCATCTACGGTAAGGAACTGCAATTTGGGCAAATATGAGGACTTTCAGACATGATATTGCAGGTGATATTAGCTGACTGATTTTGAACCATGATGTGATTCATAGTCTACTCTGTGTTAGCTGATTGATTTTCTTAATACCTGTCAAACCAATTATGGCAAATTATTTAAAGTGCAGGTCAGAACCATTTCAACAGCTTGCTTATCTCCTAGTTTATCATATGCCAAATTTTTTATAATAAATATGTCTTGGTTAGGAATTGTTTAATTTATATGGCTTACCTTGATCTATTACATTTTTCCATTTTTCACAAAAAGGATTAAACTTGGCAAATCATTTTTCAGATTGTAAGGTCTACACCAGATTCATCTGCCAAGCAAGGTGATGTCATTCAAAGTGGAACTGTTATCAGGTTACAACATATGAGGACTCGAAGGTGGCTACATAGCCATTTGCATGCTTCCCCAATATCTGGCAACTTGGAGGTTAGTAGAGATTTGAATTTCATTTATATTCTGACAGAATCCAGTAATGTGCAGCTATCATAATCTATCTATTTTATTTTATCAAGTCAGTTGGTTAGCAGGGATTATTTTGTTTCTATCGAAGACAATGAGGAAATTATGTTGTTTTACTTATGGTAAAGCTGTACGATGCTTTATTGAGCATTTGTGCAGTTGAAAACTATGATATTAGAGATTGTGTATGCAGGAAAAAGGAACACTTTTGTAATATAATGAAATTGAGTTTCTAAATGCAACACCTACTCTTGGTAACTTATGATTGTGATAGAAGGAAATTATTGGCTGGAAAAGACTAATTGTGTTTGACTTATTTGATTATATTAACTAATTTTAACTTCCTGAATTTGTCTTGTGATGATGACAATATTATTATTTATGTAAAAGGTAAGCATCTTAATTTAAAGCATTAGAATACCTGGTACAGAGTTCTGTATTTGTTAGTAAAATTTTAAATATCATTTGCATATTTTACAATCTCCAAACAAGCTAGTTTATTCTACAAATACCATACAAAGCCACAAAAAAACTTGTCTTTTGTTTTCTTGGTAGGAGTTGTTTTCCTTTTTTGTTTGCGTACTCTTTAAAATAACCTATGACAGAGGTTTCAGTTTCGTTAGGATTTGTCTTTTCACTGTTTATATGATACTCTAAATACAAAAAAAAAAAAAATCCCAATTCCTGTATGCCTTTCATTTTCAGATTTCTCTATAACATTTCATCAATATGGAATGACATGTCATGAATAATTGTTATCCTTATTCTTTCAACTTAAATTGCAACTTTTTATTGAAAAAAATCATTTCCATATCAATGCTGCTTGATCTGACAAGCCTTGCTTACTTACCGTATTTCACTGCAAATTTGATGATTGGATAAGGATACACGATTTTTTTTTTAATTTAAAGTTCTCTTACTTGGAAAACCTTTTGAAATCACTATAGGTTGCACTTCCTTGATTTTGTTATCAGTTTTTTCTATCTCATTTTAGTCTAGTTATTACACTGATTTTTTCTATCACTATAGGATACACTGATTTTTTCTATCTCATTTGTAAGCATTCTTTTCATGGATGGCTATGACAAGAATGATGGAAAAACTAGTCCACCATTGCCAGTCTGGTAAGGACTTCAATGGAGGTGAAGGAGAAAATAAAGCAGGAAATGCAAAGAAGAAAGGTAGATGGAGTGGGAAGTTTAGTCAGTAGTATTGGATGATGATAATGGAGGACAACTGGATTGAGAGGAAGGGAAAGGAAAGAGGAGAGAGATTGACAAGTTGTATATATTAATTAAATAATCCAACTATTGCAATTAAGTTTTAAAAGGAGGTTAATTTAATGTTAATATATCTGCTGATTTTGCTTTGCCTTGATTCCTGCGTCTTGACCACAATATCTGAAAATTTCATTCCCTCCAAAATATCTCCTGCATTCTTGGCTGAGATAGGCCAACATGTTGGTCGGTCTTGATACTGATGGGCCACTTGGTTAACCAAGATATTTGGATTTTAAAACTTCTGTTTAGATGACCTGAACAGCAGGTGCCAGACCAGTGATTTGGTTTCCTCCACTTATAGTGTATGCACATGTACAATGAGTGGGGTTGGATACCAAGCTCCAAACCAGTTTACTTTGCTCTGAGCATCTGAAATTTAAACCCAACAAATATGAAAGTTTTTTTTTTTGTTTTTGCCTCTCCTGATGATGAATGATTGAGTTGAGAATTATAGATATAATTCATGGAAGTAAGGATACTTTTAAGGAAGAGTGGACTACTAGATTATTGTGAGCATATCTAGCCACCTAGTGTCTATTTGGATGCCTGAGAAGACCATCCTTGGATCACATTGGACTACTAGGTTCCTTCTAAGATGTGATTTTGGTATCCCTTTTTTTGGAATTTGATGATACAAGTTTTTGCTATTTGGAAAAACTCATACATCTAACTCCTCTTGGATGGTTGTGGCATGTCAGTTTATTCTAGCATCCAAACAGGCCCTTAAAAATATTCAAGCTGCAAGCTTGTCCCATATATTTTGAGTATTTGCTAGTTGCAGAATCAGAATCAAGAAGACAGAGTTGTCCCATTGCTCAAATGTTTGATATTTGCGAAATGGGTTCTTAATTTAAGCCACCTTGTGCCTCTCTCCAACATCATTGTCTTCACTAATACTAGGTATAATGTATGTCCAAATGCATTAGGCTACCTCCTAAGATTTTGGATTCAGGATAAATTTTAAAAGATTTTAGCATGAATTAGGTGTTAATACACCTTTCTCATGAAATTGTTTAAGATTTACCTGGTAAATTATGTTCTTATTATGTTTTGTTGTGAATATGGAAATCCCAGCTTAAGGAAATATTCCCCCTTTGTTCCTCCTCTTGGAGTCCAGCAATTTTAGGGTCCTTTTTTTGTAGAAGTTTACCTTAGTTTAAGCATCTAAAGGAGAAATCTAATTGGGGTTATTATGGGAATTAAGTTGGGAAATATGGATGCTTTTATATAGTCTTAGGATGGGCATATCCTCAGTGTTATATGTATCTATTTTCTGGATGATTCTTCTGTTTTATGCAAAAGATAATTTGACTTCAGGAAAATGATATATTCCAAATTGTGACAATTCTTTGAGCTACATGCTAAATTACTAATGTGCTGTAAATTTGTAATGTTAAGTGATGACTCTGAACATTACTTTCTGGGCTAAAGGAAATCCTTGATGACCAACCAGGAGACTAGGTTTGCCTCATTCCCTGTGGCTATGAAGTACTCTCAGGCTCAGGCTAGTTTTTAAAATGAGATGATTCATTCTTAAATTTATAAGTTGGAAGACCTCATTACCTTGCCAAGATCCTTGTTGTACAGCAGGATGCTACCTTATAAAGATGCCCTGGATTTTATTTGTTGTAAACAATGGGCTGTGGGAACACAATCATCCTGTGTGGTAGACATTTCATGTCTTGCAAATTCAAACAATCTTTCCTCTGTTTATGTCCTTAGAACTCGGGTGGTTATTGCGGAACAGTCAAAAATTTTAAGGGTTATCCTGTGAAATGATTTTGACAATTAACAAAAATTTTGATCTACTAATTAGGAAATTCATACAAGACTATATGGAAGTCATGATGTGCATAAGGGGCATTTAGTGAATAAATTGTGCCTTTTAATGTAATTTATTTTGAGATTTGGGATGAGAGGGAACATCTTTGACAGGAAAAACATAAAAGTAGAAGGTGATTTTTTGAGGAAAGAAAAAGTAGAATATGATGAACCAGAAAATGGTTGTAGATGTAGAAAAGAGATATTCTCATACAGAGTCTCGTATTGTGGGAAAAAAAAATATGTACTGAGGTAGCATTAGAGGTGAACATTTTGCTTCTATGCTAGCTTCATTTTTAGACTCGATATATTGGACACTAATGGCGTGAACCAATTAACTCAAAATAGGTCTGATCTGTGCTTCTTCAATTTCGTGATGCCTTTATGAGTAGTGATATTAATTGTTGTGTTTAACTGGTTCATGTACCATCGTTGTTGCTAGTCCATGTGTAACTTTTAATGGTGAAAAACATAAAAATGTCATTCCACTCTTGTAGGATCCATCCCTTGTATTATTTGGCAAAGTTCATCTTGGCCATGTCTGAACACCAAGAGGATATGCTATGTCTGTCATTGCTTCTGTCTCCATAACTTTTTTTCTTCTAGTAGATGCGTACGATGACAAAATAACCTTTACAACCCTTTTAAGGATTTTTTGAACAACATGGACTCGAATCAATTATCACATCATATCTACATTATGTGCAAAATAAGTGGTTAAAGACTGTCCCATCTCCATTTTTTCAAAAAATGTTGACATGAGGCTAATCTGTTTTCTTGTCAACCCCTGTAACTTGTTTCACGTTGGAATTGCAGAATGTGGAGCATAGTGGGATGCCTTGGTTAGGGGCTTATTGCATATTTCTCATCTGCAAAACAAGTAGATGGTAAAGGATTGTAATGTAAGGTTACATTTAATTTCACTATAGGTTTTAGATTTAAGCTAACCCCATCTTATGAAACTTTATATGTTACGCCTATCATTTTGATTTGTTTAGGATGTGAACTGTAAGTTATGGGGTTGGTTGACTTTTCCTTCAACACTAGGTAGTCCAGAAAATGTCAGGTACAAGATCAGGCAGCCTTGTTAATATTTTGATTGAACATGCCAAGAATGTTTGGTTCAGGTGGGCTAAGGGTGCCTCAGTCTAATGTGTAATACTTTTCAATGACGCTACTGTTCAGCTTATAACATATTAAATATACTTTTCTATTTGGTTGTGTTGTTTTCTATGTGGATCATTGATAATTGATGCTCGCATGAACTCCACTTTATGAGAAGCAACTGGATATTTAATGGTACTCCATCAGAATCAGGCTTTTCTACTCTTCATCTATTGTCTAATTTTGATTATTGTTCTTGATTGTTACTATTATTTATTTAGGGAGGAGGGCTGTGGGGGTTTTTGTTGATGGGATGGGGGGCAGTGTAGTTGAGTAGTTACAAGTCTGCAGCAAAATGAAATTCCTAGCGTCGTGGAAGCTGAAGTTTCTTCATTGGCATATTGATGCAGCTAGTTTGTACGGGTGTGTGGTATAGAATTGACACCTTAATAGGGGCAGGGCTTTTTAAGAGTGCAAGCTGTTTATTGTTCTGGACCAGAAACACCTATCTACATGAAACCAGAGCAGAATCTTTAGGAGTTCTAATGAATAAATGTTGAAAAACTTGTGTAGAGCACCAGGAGACTGATGTTTAATTGTCTCTTAACATTTTCAAAAGATTTAGATGACAATTTCATCAAAAGAAGAGTAGTGTCAACATTTACATGGATTCCTGTCTTGTTTGATCCATTTCTTTTGTACTGGAATTATTTTTGGATGCATCTCTCCAACTCGGTTTTTTTTTTGTTGTAAGCAATCCTCGCCTGTATAAATATGTTGTGGATATTTTATTTCAAATGTGACTTATTTGTCGCCACATATAGGTGAGCTGTTTTGGAGGAGAGAACGATTCAGACACTGGTGATTTTTGGCGGTGAGAATTGCATACTAATGTAGAAAATTTCTAATATTTGGATGCTTGCCTGCCCATCTTTCACTGATATTTTTCTTCAGGCTTGAAATTGAGGGTAGTGGGAAAACTTGGAGGCAAGACCAGAGAACGAGACTCGGACATGTTGATACTGGTGGCTACCTGCACAGTCATGACAAGAAGTACACTCGCATAGCTGGAGGACAGCAAGAGGTAACGAGAGGATTTAGCGATCTTGTATCTATTCTCTCCTAACGATACGGCGCTGCGGGAACTCTCCTCTACTTCTAATCCAAAACGAGAAGAGGATTGATTTTTGAAAACCGTCATGTCAGCAGCTTTCTGGATTTTAGGCTTCATTTTTGCTTAACGTCGATTTGGCACCGTTGGTGGTTTTGCAGGTCTGTGGAGTTCGAGATAAGCGTCCTGATAATGTCTGGTTAGCAGCAGAGGGTGTGTACCTTCCAATTAGCGGAAGCAATTGACGGATTGATTTTGTTAGTGTTGAAGTTGTATCAGAAATGTTCGGTTCATAGAGAACTGATGCCAATTAAAGAGGCTGCGCAATTTCAAGCCTGTAACATAGCATGTAGCACGTCTGTTCTTTCTTACTAAAAAGTACGCAGGAGTCTTTCTCTCCTCTCTCTCTTTTCGGCATCTAACGTTGTCGGCATTCCGTTGAAATATTTTAGGATCTTCATGTTAGCAAATTCGCGCATGTAATTTCTCCAAGAAAAAATGCTGTAATGTGCGATTGTCTTAGTTTAACATCAAAATTCTTAGTAAAATAAATAGTGTATTATATATTATTATATCTTTTTATAGTATAATAAACAGTATATAACTATTATGATTACTATGACACTATTATATATTAATAATATTATATTATTAATGATAGTTTATATCATATTGTATAAAAATAATATAATAAATTATTATTATAGATATATTAAATAATATATAAGTTATTATGTTTAAAAATATTACTCTGCTTTGATTTTTTTTTTTTTTGGTGATTTGCAAAACAAAGAATTTTTAAAATTTTAACATATTTTTTATTAGATCCTTGATAATCATATTGGTCAACCAGGCATGTTAATATAAAATATTCATCATTCTATAATTGCATTACCGTGTAAACCAAATATAAATATTCTGCATACTTATAAATATTAAAAATTCAAAATTACGTACTACATAATGTAATCACTACATAATCTTTCAATCCGTTAATCAAGCACGTGTCCTGAGATTGACATGCAAATTGCGAGGCCGTATTGCAGACAACTTTTGCAGCAGTCTTTGTTCATCTGCGATTAAAGGAAGCAGCTAGACTACCTTTGCTCTCCGATCCTTTTGAGTTGGGTGTAGAAGGATTCCTTGCGGATATCGCGGGAGCTAATCAGAGGAAGAAGACGATGGACTGCGCTTTGTTTCGATGCTTCGGCCAGGGTAAGCGCGTACGCGCCTCCCCTGATTTAAAAAACAATGTTCAGTGCCATCATGTACGAGAGCTGGAAACATGGTCCAACGGCACCAGCCAAATGCATGCACCAAGAGAGCGTCTGGCTGCACCATGACGCGCACAAGAGGGGAACTTCTATTTGCAGTGCCATCATGTACGAAAGCTGGAAACATGGTCCAACGGCACCAACCAAATTCATGCACCAAGAGAGCGTCTGGCTGCACCATGACGCGCACAAAAGAAAATTTTTTATTTGCACGGATTGCTCTGCGTATATTTTTAAATTTATTTTTTTTAAAAAAATTCTAAACTATTTTTAGCATCCTCATCTTCTCTCCCTCTCTCTTTCCCATTACCGACGCCCCCTTCTCCCTGGCACCACCCCTTATTCCTCCTCTTTGGCCCTTGCTTTCTTTCCTTCCCTCTTCAGCACCACCCTCACTCTTCATCGGCCCTGATCTCCTTCCCACTCCTTGACCTCGACGCCCCTCCCCCTCTCTCTGGCACGAACTAATCGATGAGCTGATACAGACGGTTTGAGACCAAGCCACTCAGGCGTGGAGATGAGATCTGAGCGAAGAAGGGAAAGAAAGGGGTTTTAATTTTAACGACGGAAGAAGAAGGCGTCTACCATGTTCTCCGGTCCCATTCATCTAGCGGTACTGGCCATTGTCGAGCCACCTCTCTATCGGGCAACGTGAGGAGTGGGCTCGATCAATGGGCATCGTGAACCGGGCAGCCTCTGTTCATGCGAGCAGGGGTTTCAGTTTTTTTTTTCTCCTCAGGTTTTACACGTGACATCCAAACTCCAGATATCATAATCATATGATTGTGGCGGCTTGCCCAACCACACTTTCCCACCTCCACTGTGCTAGAGAGAGGGAGAGGGGCGCCGTGGCCAGAAAGTGGAAAGGAGACCGAAGCTTTGGAGGGTGAGAGGCGGTATCGAGGAGGAAAGGGATGAAGGACGATGTTAGAAAGGAAGGAAGATAAAGGGGGACTACTAAAGAAGGGAGGAGAGGAGATGGGGGTTCGAAGGGAAGGATGGAGGGCGATGCCAGGAAGGAGGGATGAGAGGGGGGTAGGGGTGCAACTCGGGTTTTCCTCGACCCTGACCCTAATCCTATTTAAAAATTGGGTTCGAGTTGAGTTTCAAATTGGAATTCGGGTTGATGAGAAAACAAAAATAAAAAAAAAAAATAAATACTTTTTCAAAGTAAATAAATATCAAATTATGGATCCTAAGGATGGAAAAATAAAATTCTTGTCGAACGCATAAGCTGGACTCGGAGCTTTAACATTGTATATAAAAAAAAAGTCTTACTTGAAACAAAGTAGAGGAGGAGGTACCGTAAACAAAGAAGAGGAGGAGGTGAGAAATGAAACAAAATGTGTGGATGGTCCACCTTTATATTTGTTCTTTTCTTTGCCTGCGACCGACAGCCTTGTCCTTTTTGCCTTCAAGTTGGTCATCTCGTCCGATTCGATTGGCATCTTCAACGCCTCCAAAAATTTGGTGCTGATAAGCTACCCCGTTCGGATAACCCTCGGATTCGGATTATCTCGAGTTCGGATTGCAGTCAACCCTAACTCAGATCAATTACAAATCAAACCGAGTTAAATTCGAATCTTTCGGATTTGGGTTGGGCAAACATGAGTTTAAACACTGCTGTAAATTAGGTTCGACGGGCTAGATTTGAATTGAACCTGGCCCAAGTTACACCCCTAGAGGGGGGGCATCAGTGCAGAAAAAAAAAAGAAAGAAAAGAAAGGAGAGAAGGTGCTAAAAATAGTTTCAAATTATTAAAAAAAAAAAAATTAAGAAGATGCACTACACATTTCGAACTGTGCAAATAGAAATTCCCGCGCAAGAGCTTTCCTAAAAACAGCCGACGAAGAAAAGAAAGAAAAAAAAAAAAAAAAAAAAGGCCATCCAGACCAGCATTACCGATAAAAAAATAAAAAATGCTCAAGAATATGTACTCACCATGATCTTCCACGTATTAGATGCATGGATCCGAAAATTTCCCCTGGAACCAGCTTCATCACATCTTTCGGTTCCTTCCCCGCTCTAACATGCAGTCGGATTGATATTATAGCCTGCTTGTCTATCGCATGACCTACCGCATCCAACTTTCATAGGAGACTAGCGTGCCGACAAGAGATTAGAATGGTGCTTAGAGCAGCGTGCTTTTACTTCCCTTCATTTGTTTTATCTTTAAATAATATAAGTTTATTAATATTGGATGGATTGGTAGACATGGTCAAAACATGTAGAGAGGCGGTGGCGCGCGGAAAAGAGTAGAGTGGTTATGGGTTGTGTCTCGAATCACATGATTTAACTTAATATGATCGCTATAAATATATGCATATATTTGTACATATATGTTTACATACATATACATTAAAAATCATATAATTCTAAGATATGTAATCCATCATCAAATGATTAAAAATTAGATAATTTAAATGATATTATATTTTAACTATTTGATAAGGAATTCTTAAATCAGATACTTTTTATATATAAATAATTTCAAAATAGTAGATTATATTTAACGGCTTGAATCATTTACATAAAATTTTATCATCCCGTTCAAAATATAATTTTTTTTTAACGTTCAAGCAATTATAATTCAAAACACATATGCATTTATGAAAAGAAAGTGTCAAATTTTGATTTGTACCATTAAATATATATATATATATATATATATATGCACGTGTACATTTATGTTACTTAAATACTGAAAATATCTAACAAAAAAATAACAATGTTTTATTCAATCAATTTTTGTTTTGATATTATAAATAATATCATTTGCATAATACTAAAATAAATAATAATAATAATAAAATAACAAGATGCAATACATTTCAATAGATCAAACTTTGAAAAAATCCACTTTTCCCAAATGCACCTTTAAAAGAGACGTTCTCTTAAATATGTCTGTTTTATACCCAAAAAAAAAAGCGTCCATAAATATCTTCCGTCATTCCAACTTATCTTAGAAAATAAATGTCGCATGGACTTTCTTACCAGCTTTCTTTTTCATTTCCCCACAAGAAACCAACTTTTTCCAGGCTTTTCTTTTGCAGAACACCTCAAATCTTCATACTTTCATGGGACCTGGATAAAACTCTACCTGAAATGCCTCTTTCGCTTTCTAATCCTTTCTTCCATCAGCTAGCACCTAGCACCGTAAAGGAAGCGGCTGGCTCCGACAGCCATTCTGGGAGTAATATTCTATTCCACTCGACTAACAACCAGGCCAAAGCAACTCTCGCACGTTCTCTTTTTTATCTTTTTTTTTTTTTTTTTTGTGCAGTTGGCCCTTATGTTTCCCTGTTCTCTTCTTTTGGTGCAGCTTGTCCGTTCTCTCGGAAAACTAAAAAAAAAGTAAAGAATCTAGATGGCTCGTCCAAACTTCAGCATTCACCCCTCAAATATCCGATCTCCTATCCTATCCGGTCTAACAACCATTGTTATTAAATTCACAGAAACTTCATTCCTCAACACAGATGGAAACGAGCACAAAGAGAGACTAGCTAACCTTCAACTATACAAGGCCGTCAACTATAGAAGTTGTGGTGGCTTTTTCCAGTACATGTTCCTCACTTGGCATTCCTCCTCCCTCCTGTAACAGCACATGCATTCCATCAGCAAGCATGATTAAAGTAAAATAAGTTACAATTAAAATTGACAAAATAAAATCTCTTCTTTATGGATAGCATCGATCTCCCTCTCTCACCGCAAACCATATTCCAGAGAGAGTTGAGTTCAGTTCCAAGATCCCTGCATGCTTCTTTTTTTTTCTCTTTTATTTTTGTTTTGTTTTTTTAACTCTAATAAGCCATTTCCAGAGATTCTAACCAATAGTCCAAAACCGGTAAGATAAATAAGGTTTCCATAGCGCCGTTACCTCTATCCGTCAAATGACGCCGTTATCTTGCTTCAAAGGAGACAAGGTTACTGTTCGTTGACCGTATAATGGAAAGAGTTGGACACTATTTGCCAGCCCATTTTTCACAAAAATAAAAAATAAAAACCAGTCGTCACACCTAAACTACTGCATCTTTTTTTTTTATTCACAAAATCGTTGCTCATAGATTATAATCAGTTCCTGAATCAAAGCATCTGCATCAACGAAACAGCAAAATAGATTCAGAATTACTCCAAGGCATAAGTTCGAATGCACGTTAAACAAGTCGAAACCTTTAAAATAGCCATTACATAATGACAGCCGTGCTCAAAACCATGGTTACGGTCAAAGCGTATACACACACACATGTATATTCTTAAAAGCAGAGAATTAGAAGACATTTATAGAGAGAGAGAGAGAGGAGGAGATCGGAACTCTCGCCTGCCATTCGGTTATGGAGGTGGGGGAAATTGAGAAAGCGACCGACGATTGCATCGACTACCCTATCACGTAAAAGGCCCCGGACCTCGACCACATGGACGAACCGAAGCCATGTGCAAGAGGACGACCCGATCGAGAACCGAAACCTCGTAGTCACCTACTTCAATGGCATATATTATAATAGTCTAGAGCGTAAAACCAGATCGAGGGCCTCATTTTGGAAGCAGAAGATTAACAGAGAACACGACAACAATGAGAAGTGAACAAAGAAGAATTATAACCTTCTATTCTTACCATTACCTCTTGTTTGTGGACTAGAAGGGCAGCTCTTGGAGGTGGAGGAAGCGGTGAGTGCCTTCAATTGATCCGACGGCGCGAAATCCTGCGGGAGGTTGGCCCGCCGCACGATCCTTCTCATGTTGCTCTGCAAACTCTGCTGCACCAATTGCCTCACCGCCCTCCTTTCCTCGCTCATCCCCGCCTCCTCATCCTCACCTCCGACGAGCGCCGCCGGCAAGCTGGAACACCCGCGTCCTCCCTCGCCGAAGCCTTCCGAGACCTGCTTCCCCTCGTCCACCCTCAGGATTTCAAGTATCCTCGACGCTCTCTTCTGGGCCAGGGGCTCCCCAGGAGCGTAAGCTCGAGGAGGGAGGACATGATCCCGGCCTCGACCATGGCCGTCCGGTCGCCGTAGGCCTTGTGGGCCATCACCATCAGCACGTACGCCGCCTTCTCCTGGCACCCGGGGCGTCCGACCAGTTGAGAACGTCGACCAAGATCGGCAACGCGTCCCGCGATCGGCTTACCGCCCGGCGTCCCTCAGGCGCAGCGACGAGTTGGAGATCACCGAGAGGATCCGCTCGCTCACCTCCATGTCGCCGACCGCCGCCAGGAGGCAGGGGACGAGGTCGCCGTCGATGAGGCAGGAGGTGTTGGCGGCGGCGATGGAGAGGTTGAAGAGCGCTCGGAGTGCGTCTTGCCTCGCCTGAGAGGAGCCTCCGCCGCCTGCGGTGGCGCTAGGGTTCTTGAAGGCCCTCACGAGGAATGGGACCGCGCCAGAGGAGCCGATGATCGGCTTGTTGGAATCCAGAGCACTGAGGCCGAGAAAATTCGCGACGATCGCTTCGGAGACCGCCGGGGAGCTCCCCGATCCGATCAGGCTCAGCATGTTGTGCACGGCTCCGGCCTTCACTACAGCCGCCTTGTTCCTGCAATCAAAACCCTAATGAGAAACAACGAGCATTATAGCTACCGGATCGAAGAAGAAAACGAGAGCACTCACAAGTCATTGCCGATCCCTAGATTGAGAAGGGCGTAGAGCGCCGCAATCTGGAAGTCGGGGTCCGGGGAATCGAGCATTCCCACCAGGGGAGGGATGGCGCCAAGCATCGCGAACGTCTCCCTCGCCCCCGCGTCGTCCTTGGCAAGGCATCGCACCTCCCCAGCGGCCTCCTTCCTTCGATCCCCTCCCACATTGTCCCCGCCGCCGGGCTGGAGCATTCCCACCACGCGCTTGAGCTTCTCGAGGGTCTCGGTCTTCCGCACCGTCTCCGCCTCGTCGGAGCTGGCCTCTAAGACCTCCGCCCGCAGCAGCTCTGCCAGCCGCTCCGACCCAGGGTTCCTCGGCCGCCGCTCCGGCGACCCGAAGGCGGCGCCTCCCTTCCGCCGTTGCCTGGAGGCGCCGCACATAATGGCCTCCAGCAGCTTCCGGCGGAATGCGGCCGCGGAGAAGACGAACCACAGGCGGAATCCCCCAGCCGCCGCCGCCAGGGATCCGACGTCGCCTCGTTCGCATTTCGCCATCTCGAAGCCCATCTCGCGGGTCACATCGACGGCGGTCGGAAAGCAACGAGAGAACGGAGGCTTGGAGAAGAAGCCAGGGCCCTACCCTTCTTCCGTCTCCCGTACTACTCCCGGGGATCTATCCAGCTGGTATAAATACGGCGCGGCTCGCGAAGCTTGCTTTCTCTCTCTCTCTCTCTCTTTTAGGTGTAGGACGCTTGTGGCTCTCCAAGAACAGTGATGTAGGTACCCTTTAACTTTTTAGATTTTTGTGTACGATAGGGACAGGGGGTTGATTTGTTAGAGCTTTAATGGCGCAGTTGGTGAAAACTGAAAATATCGGCGTGCTTTTTAATAACAGTCTGGCTTTTTATTGATCATTTTTGTAGGGCGTTGTTATGGATTAAATTACATGAATGCCATCGTTCCTTCCACGTGGTCACCGTTCGTGGCCCGGTGAAGCTTTAATAATAAACTTCGTCTCCTTAGAAAAAATTTTCCTCGACTTGAATTCACCAAATTGAGATTTATGGTACACTTGGAAATGATTTAATAACAAGTAACATAGCTTCTTTTTAGACAAAAAAGACTATGGCTATAAGAGATAGCCTAACGAGGTATATTTAATTATATTTTATGATCTAGTTTGATTTGTTGCGATCTGGCTTAATATTTAAATGTATTATTTTTGAGGCCGCATTTAGTTCATGCATTACCAAATTTCATCCCAACATCATATTTATCAAGAACATAATTTTTTAAACTTAAATATTCAAACATATAAAATATACATATTTGATTCATACGGTAATGTTATTGCAAAATTACATGATACATTATATTGACATATTTGATTAGCAGTTAGAATATCAAAAAATTTAAATAAAAAAATATGTTAAACTTTTTAAAAAATAATTTCTAAATTAAAACGAATCCAAAGCAAGGAAATATTTTTAAATGTAATAATTATATTGCATAAAATATGTAATAATTA
This sequence comes from Calamus simplicifolius, assembly GCA_900491605.1. NCBI lineage: Eukaryota > Viridiplantae > Streptophyta > Magnoliopsida > Arecales > Arecaceae > Calamus > Calamus simplicifolius. Next base: position 1,908,773 of record UESW01003826.1, on the reverse strand, counting down.
ATTGCATTATCATTTTCATATAATTATTTTTTCATTTAATATGATATAAATTAGTAATAAAAAATATATATAATCAGCATATAGTAATATAATGTAATATGAACTTATAATTAATCATTAAACTTATTTAAAAATACATTACAAATTAAATATTTATAAATATAATATGCATAATGAGTTATAAGTAAATAATTATTATAACTATTTTAATGCATTTATATATTACAAAAATTATGATTAGTAATATTAATAAAACTATATATAGTGTAATAATTAATATATATATTATCATAATAATAGTAATAATAACTATATATATTTTCTATATAAAAAATATTAATGTATTTATAATATAGAAAAATCATATATTATATTCATAATATATATGCTTATTTTATTATAAAATAATAACATGATATTATTACAATGATAATAATTTAATATTATTAGAGTCAAGCGGCAGCGGCGGAGCCGGAGCCGGAGCCGGGGCCGGGCCCGGGAATAAAATAACTGGGAGACTATCGGGGTGTCGGATTATGATCAAGGCGGTTTAAGATGCAACGGTATCCATAATTAATTTTCGAAGATTAGATTAGATCAGCCCTTGCACCACCGTCTGTGAGGTGGCCGATCGGTATTTGTTTGCTTGTATGTGCAGTGGACCGTGGCAGCAGTCCATAAATGCTGACCGTCTAATCATCGATAGTTTTGACCGGAGACAAATCGATGGTAGGAATGCAGGTAGAGGCTAGTTGGTTTCCTGTAATATTACAGTGTTAACCTAAAACTCATGTTTGAAGTTTGTTTTTTTTTAATAAAAAAAAATATTATATCAACCTAGTAAAAGTTAATTTTGATATATCATAAAATAGAAGCTATTTAAGTATAATAGGACGAAATTATTTTATTTTTAAAATAAAAAATAAAAAAAAGAGCACTACGCCTGCAACCCAATCATCGTCGAGTTAGCCTCTGTACAAACATGTCGAATATGAGATCTAAAGACCTCTTGTAGAATAGACCAAGCATTTAGAAGCATAAGGTTAGTTGAAGAATGATATAGCAATCCTATCGAAGCCAACGTATGACAGTGAGGGAGTCTCCCTCAATAAAGAGACTCTGGGTATGAAGGACCTGACTAGCATAGAAAATGCTAGCCCACGCTGTATGCAGCTCCGCCATAGGAACAGAGAGTCAAGGAAGCCAAAACCTTCTGCCACCAGCATAGCTCCATCAATCCCTTCGATAATAAAAGCAAAGCTAGCTAATCTACCTTCTCCCATCAAAGTTGATTTTAATAAACCCTAAGAGGGCTCCCAAAAGATAAAAACCGTCTGACGGTTTGCTACCAAAGTAGCAGGAGAACCCTGGTGACCAGAAGTGTTATAATTATGAGCAGAGCAGTGGAGTGTGTAATTAGCAAAGAAGGATATAGCTTTCCGATAGTCCGCTGTGGGGAGACAAAGTCCTTAGTGAAGATCAGTTGATTCCGAGATAACCATCTGGTACGCTATGACAGCCCATATGGCACCTTGCTGCTGGTTATCCCTCCTAATATTGCTCAGAAACGAGGTCAGCCATGAGCTTGTACTCCTCTCTTGAAGCTGACATCTCATCATATGCCAAATCTGTCTCGCTTTGGAGCAGTCAAAGATGGCATGGTCAGTGGTCTTATCCTCTTGGCCACACAGAGGGCAGGTAGCCTCGATGGACAAACTGCTGCCTGAGAGCAAGGAGCAAGTAGGGAGATAATTCGACTCGAGCTTCCAATAAAGAGATGAAGCCTGGGTTGGATAGGAAGCTTCCAAATCCAAGCAGCATCTCTCGTACATGGGGCTGCGGCTTATAGATCTTTACAAGATCCTTTATCGGAGCCCTTGAGAGATAATATCTTCTCCATAATCTGGTATCCTCCGCATGGCCGACCAGAAGCGGAATAGAAAAAATCCGACGAGCTAGCTCCTCACCAAAAAGCGAAGACACCATGAGAATATGCTAGGAGCAGGATCCTGGGAGATCATATCAGACACTCTCAAGTGGCAAGAAACTTCAGTACTGATAAAAGTAGGCCGAGTGGAAGCTCCGAAATCCACTTATCCTGGATAATATTCATCGATGACCCGTCTCCAATCATCCACATGATATTGTGCAAGACAGCTGGCGCACGACAACAAACCTCCTTCCACAAAATGAATACCATAGGAGGAATGAAAATTATATCAGGAGTCCACTCTGTTGGGGAGCGCGGAATACCCCAAGATCACGGCTATAGCGTATATGAGTAATACAAAAATCTTTTACCGTTCTAATCTATGAGTATAAGATCATACCTTCAGATTTGAACTTTGGAACACTTTGATTCGATTGCTCGACCTCAACCTTTTAGCCTTCCGCCGTATTCCCGAAATACCTTCCTTCTCTCACAAGATGGTGGGATCTCTCGGCCGACCTAGGGTTTCTTGTTTTCTTTTTCCTCAAAAACGTTAACCCTAGCAACCAACTGAGAGGGTATTTATAGGGCTACAACAGGGACCAATAGGCAAATATGAAAAGGACTTCCCACGTAATTAAATCTCCTAATCCTATCCGGGTTAGGATTCAATTACGTAAATTACAATTCATTCCACTAAAGAATTATAATTGTACTCCTAATCATATTCGAATTTATATTTTGAGCCTTAATATTAAATACTTATTATCTCCCCACGTTAAGATTACAGATATCCACCAATTAAATTTAATTACTGACAATATAATTTAATTGGCTGTTATTATCCTTGAGACTTATCCACTTAACTTATTTGATGTATCGGATTCAAAATCCACTTGCAAGATTTGATACAATCAAAACTTATAAGCTTTCTCAAGGGGATATCATCAATCCAAATTAACAGGACGTGGATTCCTTCAACTATTAATATTCACCATATATATAATGTTATTGCCCAACCCACTGAGTTTATTGACTCATATAGAATCTCACTCTATGTGTAATCAAAGCAATAATCACTACATACACGTGTCTAGAAATAGAATTCAGATTAAGAGCATAAGTAATCATAATATTCATGAGTTTTAAATTATTTTATAAAGTCAGTATAAAATAATTAACTCAACTGGGTCCTGTTCAATACACACAAAGTGTACTAGCACAAATAGTTAGAATAAACCATTCCCCGTAGTCAAGACAGACCTACTAAAAATTTGTGCTACAGTTCTACTGATGGTGTGTCCAATTCCATCTAAAACTGTGAACAATAAACTTGTATTCCAAAAGAACCGATGATCTAGTCTTCTGTGTGTAAGCCGTACTCTACACACTAGATCAAATACTCTTTGTAAATACTAGACACATGCACATATATAGTAAATGGCACACATTGCTCAAAATGAATTCTCATTAAAAATGTAAGACATAACATAAAGCATATCTTTTAGTCTATATCTCTATCAATCTCCCACTTAGACTCAAAGCAATGCTTGTACACATCTAACTCCCATGCCCTCTACATGTCTATCAAAAACTTTTGAAGTTAAACTCTTTGTAAAAGGGTCTGCCAGGTTGTCCTCAGATGTAACCTTGGTCACCAGCACGTCACCTCTTTGCACGATGTCACGTATCAGGTGATACTTACGCTCAATGTGTTTAGATTTCTTATGGGTCCTGGGTTCCTTCGAATTAGCAACTGCCCCACTATTATCACAATAAAGTGTAATAGGTAATTGCACTGAAGGTATCACACTAAGATCCAAAAGAAAGTTTCTTAGCCAAACAGCCTCTTTTGCAGCCTCAGATGCAGCCACATACTCAGCTTCCATGGTAGAGTCAGCAACACAAGTCTGCTTCACACTCCTCCAGCTAATTGCTCCACCACCCAAAGTGAACACATATCCCGAGGTTGATTTCCTAGATTCATTATCTGATTGGAAGTCCGAATCTGTATATCCTATAGGCACAAGACTATCTGCTTGGTAAACTAACATATAATCTTTAGTCCTTTTCAGGTACTTAATTATATGTTTTACTGCAGTCCAATGTTCTCGCCCAGGGTTAGACTGAAATCTGCTAACCATGCCTACGGCAAAACAGATATCAGGTCTAGTACATAGCATAGCATACATTAGGCTTCCTACTGCAGAAGCATAAGGAACTGCCTTCATACTTTCTATCTCTTCAGGTGTCTTAGGACACTGATCCTTAGATAGAGAAATTCCATGCCTGAAAGGAAGAAATCCTTTCTTGGAATTATGCATACCAAAACGGGTGAGAATTTTATCGATATAAGTGGCTTGAGATAAGCATATCATCCTTTGCTTGCGATCTCGCAAAAGCTTGATCCCTAGGATGTGACTTGCTTCTCCCAAGTCCTTCATATCAAATTGTCCAGATAACCATACCTTGACCGAAGATAACACTCCCATATCGTTTCCAATAAGTAAGATGTCATCCACATATAGCACCAGAAACACCAAAGTTTTTCCATCACGCTTCTTGTACACACATGACTCGTCAGGACTTTGATCAAAACCATAAGATTTAATAGCTTGATCAAAACGAGTATTCCAAGATCTAGATGCCTGCTTAAGTCCATAAATGGACCTCTTAAGCTTGCACACCAAGTGCTCCTGGCCTTTTACTATAAAACCGTCTGGTTGCATCATGTAAATGCACTCGTCAAGATTTCCATTAAGGAAAGCTGTCTTGACATCCATTTGCCAAACTTCGTAATCGAAATGAGCTGCAATGGATAAGAGAATCCGGATAGACTTAAGCATAGCTACTGGTGAAAAGGTTTCCTCATAGTCGATCCCTTCTTTCTGAGTAAAACCTTTTGCAACTAGCCTAGCCTTGAAGGTTTCCACCTTCCCGTCTGCTCCTCTCTTCTTCTTATAGATCCACTTGCATCCGATGGGTTTTACTCCCTCGGGTGGTTCTACAAGATCCCAGACCTGATTAAAGTGCATAGACTCTATCTCTGATTTCATAGCATTTTGCCAAAGAGTTGCATCTTTATCCTGTAATGCTTCATTGTAGCTACTGGGTTCAGTATCCAGTTCATCAGAGATTCTGTCATATGACTCTCCAAGGAACATACCGTTTAGGTGTATTTACAACCCTCCCACTACGACGAGGCACAACCTGATTGTATGTGCTTGTAGTAATACGATCTGACTCTGATCCTTGTGCTCCATCAACCTGCACTGGTTCTGAAACTGGTGCATTAATGGTATCCTTTTGTATCAGTTCAGGGTCAGTTCGTGTTACTATACTTCTCCCACTACGAATAGTTATTGGGAAGTTTGGGAACCTACTTTCTTGTGGTGTTTCTGCTTGTACTATTGGTATTAAAGGAGCCAGTCTAGTTTTATCGCCTCTCAACTCTTCTAGAGCAATTTTACTTCTGGGTTTGTGGTCTATAATATAGTCCTCCTCCAAGAATCGGGCATTGGTGCTAACAATGACCTTCTGATCCTTAGGACAATAAAATAAACCACCTTTTGTTCCTTTAGGATATCCAACAAAGAAGCATACATCTGTCCTTGATTCCAACTTATCTGGTTTACCTTTTAGTACATGTGCTGGACAACCCCAAACCCGAACATGTCTTAGACTAGGCTTGCGCCCAGTCCACAGTTCTGTGGGTGTCTTAGGTACTGACTTAGATGGTACCAAGTTAAGAATATATGCAGCTGTCTCTAATGCATATCCCCAAAACGAAATAGGTAAGTCTGAATAACTCATCATAGATCTAACCATATCCATAAGAGTCCTATTCCTTCTTTCAGCTACACCATTCTGCTGTGGCGTACTAGGTGCAGACAACTGGGATTCAATCCCAGCATCTAATAAGTAATCTGTGAACTCCCCTAAGAGGTACTCGCCACCACGATCGGATCGTAGTGTCTTGATATTTTTACCATGACGGTTCTCCGTTTCTGCCTTAAAAATTTTAAATTTTTCAAAGCATTCAGACTTACGGCGCATCAGATAAATATACCCATATCTTGAGTAATCATCAATAAAAGTGACAAAGTACTCAAAACCACCTCTAGCTTGGATGTTCATTGGGCCACACAAATCAGAGTGAACCAATTCTAATATCTCCTTAGCTCTATTGCCTTTGGCCGAGAATGGCCGCTTGGTCATTTTTCCTTCTAAGCAAGATTCACAGACCGGTAGTGCCTCTACTTCCAATGAACCTAATGGTCCATCTTGAACCAGTCTAGAAATCCGTCTTAGATTTATATGACCTAGGCGCAAGTGCCAAAGATAAGTTTGATTCATTTCAGAAGGATGTTTTCTCTTACATGGTCTATTATTGTTATTCACTTCATTTAGTTGCACAGTAGGAGAAACAGGATTAATAATATAAAGACCATCCACCAATGTACCAGAACAGATAAAATGTTTATTTTTCTTAATAACAACGGAGTCATTAAAATAAACTGAATATCCATCATCAACCAACTTAGAAACTGAAATTAAATTCCTTCTAATTGAAGGTACAAAAAAAGTCTTTTAATATTAAAATTCTATTTCTACTAAAAGAAAAGCTAAAATCTCCCACTGCAACTACTGACACTCTCGTGCCATCTCCCAGAAATATGTAAATCTCCCATCACTTAGCTGCCGGGTCTGCTGGAACCCCTGCAAAGAATTGCAAACATGATTAGTGGCTCCCGTATCTACACACCAGCCACTGGTAGATAACAGCACTAAACAAGTTTCAACTACAAGTGAATGAGATATACCTCTAGCCTGTTTCCTGGCAAGCCAAACTGGACATTGCTGCTTCCAGTGACCTGGCTGCTTGCAGACGAAGCACTTTCCCTTCTTTTTTATTTCCCCATTGGGCTGTGGGGCCTGATGCTGTTTCTTTTTCTGAACCTTTTTCTTCTTCTTAGCATGAGACTTCGAAGAAGAACCTTTTTCAGTAACCATAGCAACTGCAGGCTTCTTAATGAAACTCTCTGCTACCTGAAGTTCTTTAAGTAGCTCTGCCAATGAAAAATTCATTTTGTTCATGGTGTAATTTAGGCAGAACTGCTTAAAAGAATCAGGTAGGGACTGGAGAATGATATCAACTGGGTTTCCCCATCCATCTCCGCTCCAAGGATCTCCAGTTCATTCAGAAGACTAATCATCTTTAGAACATGATCCCTGACAGGAGTTCCTTCAGCCATATTAGTGTTCATCAGTTCTTTCATCGCAGTCTGCCTAGCTGCACGACTCTGATCCCCAAACATTTCTTTGAGGTTGAACATCATGTCATAGGCAGAGGGCATAGATTGATGCTGATGTTGCAGAACATTTGACATAGATGCCAATATGTAACACCGCGCCATCTCATCAGCCTTAACCCACTTACGGTAAGCTTGGGACTCCTCATCTGAAGCCCCTTCACCGGGCTCTGCGGGACAGACCTGAGTGAGCACATACTTGTACCCTTCTGCAGTTAACACTATATCCAGGTTTCTTTTCCAATCAATGTAATTAGGACCAGTCAATTTGTTTTCTTTGAGTATCACAGCAAGTGGATTGAAAGAAGACATTTTAATCCTGAGAATCATTCATACATCAAATAAGATATAATGAGCAATAAACTTTAAATTCAAAATTATAAGTAGGGCCCCTCAACCACTACATAATAAAGAATTTGCCAGCAGCCTAGTACATTTTGAATAGTATGCCTCGATGGGAGGACGTCTACTACTCATCATTTATCTAGACAGATAAAACCTATTAATTTTACTATCTAGGTAAAAGGTAACATACCAAGTAAAATTAATTAGCTGGCTAACTTTGGTCATATAAATATTTGTAGTGACTCCGATGGGGAGGATACCAATATTTATACCTAAGTGTATACCATCACTCAATGCTAGATCCATTGTCCCATGGTGGATCCCTCAGATGGAGAGGTAATCCAACATTAACAACTACTAGGGATTATTCTTGGTGAGCTGGCAATCAATTTCATCCTATGGGGAGGAAAGCACTAATGCTAACACGTGAAATTAACTACCTCACCAATAAACAAGTGATGGGACCATGGGATTTAAATGTGATTAATTCCCTCTCCCACTTAGTTATTTAAACAATATTTTGAGGGTTATAAAACTTGTGTTTGATTATCTTATAAATTCAAAACACAAACAGCAAGTGATTATCCAATTAACCATGTTCTCCTAGTTATAGACATAAGAACAAAAGGATAAACAATCAAGCAAGTATGCAACATAACCAATATAAACAAGATAAATAAAATCCCTGTTATTATGGTCAAAATTTTCCACGCAGATGAAGATCTCTGTTGCACCATGATTGCTACTTTGCTCGACGATTTGCCGCTTCGCATACGGGGGTCTGGGGGCTGGCCCCCAGCGGGGATCGACCTCCTTCGCGCTTTGGATTTTCCTTTAGAATCGTGATCTGCAACGGATTCTCCTTAGAATCCTATCTGCAACGGATTCTCTTAGAATCCTATCAAATTCTCTTAGAATCCTATCATGCAAGGATTCTCCTTAGAATCCTATCTGCAAGGATTCTCCTTAGAATCCTATCTTCATCCGATTCTCCTTAGAATCATATCCTGCAACGTGCAGCAGGTCTTCTTCCTCCATGAGCCGCACCAGATTACAAAAATCCTATGCCTCCATATAGGAGTTCACATGCTACGTATTTACAATCACAAAGCTCTCAAAAAACCGGAGCATACATGCTATAAATATTACAATGATCCTACGCCTCCTTAAAACCGGAGTTCACAAAACAGATCTAAGCAATATTAAATCAGAACACATACATTCATGTGACCATAATAACAGGATAGAAACCTGCAAAACAACGTTAGCAGCAAGCACGATCCATCCCACGCATGCATATTCCGATTAATGGAGAACATGGCCGCATTATTCATATACAGTATCAGCCGTGGCTCTGATACCACTGTTGGGGAGCGCGGAATACCCCCAAGATCACGGCTATAGCGTATATGAGTAATACAAAAATCTTTTACCGTTCTAATCTATGAGTATAAGATCATACCTTCAGACTTGAACGTTGGAACACTTTGATTTGATTGCTCGACCTCAACCTTTTAGCCTTCCGCCGTATTCCCGAAAATACCTTCCTTCTCTCACAAGATGGTGGGATCTCTCGGCCGACCTAGGGTTTCTTTTTTTTTTTTCTCAAAAACGTTAACCCTAGCAACCAACTGAGAGGGTATTTATAGGGCTACAACAGGGACCAATAGGCAAATATGAAAAGGACTTCCCACGTAATTAAATCTCCTAATCCTATCCCGGGTTAGGATTCAATTACGTAAATTACAATTCATTCCACTAAAGAATTATAATTGTACTCCTAATCATATTCGAATTTATATTTTGAGCCTTAATATTAAATACTTATTATCTCCCCACGTTAAGATTACAGATATCCACCAATTAAATTTAATTACTGACAATATAATTTAATTGGCTGTTATTATCCTTGAGACTTATCCACTTAACTTATTTGATGTATCGGATTCAAAATCCACTTGCAAGATTTGATACAATCAAAACTTATAAGCTTTCTCAAGGGGATATCATCAATCCAAATTAACAGGACGTGGATTCCTTCAACTATTAATATTCACCATATATATAATGTTATTGCCCAACCCACTGAGTTTATTGACTCATATAGAATCTCACTCTATGTGTAATCAAAGCAATAATCACTACATACACGTGTCTAGAAATAGAATTCAGATTAAGAGCATAAGTAATCATAATATTCATGAGTTTTAAATTATTTTATAAAGTCAGTATAAAATAATTAACTCAACTGGGTCCTGTTCAATACACACAAAGTGTACTAGCACAAATAGTTAGAATAAACCATTCCCCGTAGTCAAGACAGACCTACTAAAAATTTGTGCTACAGTTCTACTGATGGTGTGTCCAATTCCATCTAAAACTGTGAACAATAAACTTGTATTCCAAAAGAACCGATGATCTAGTCTTCTGTGTGTAAGCCGTACTCTACACACTAGATCAAATACTCTTTGTAAATACTAGACACATGCACATATATAGTAAATGGCACACATTGCTCAAAATGAATTCTCATTAAAATGTAAAGACATAACATAAAGCATATCTTTTAGTCTATATCTCTATCACATCACCATATCTAGCATGCATAAAGGAACTCCAAAAACAATGCGGATCAAGAAGGAAATGAAAGGCGTGTCTAGCAAGCATAGCCTCCCTCTGCATTGTTGGAGATTGAATACCGAGGCTTCCTTTAGAGATTAGCATACAAACAATATCCCAAGCTAGCAAATGTATACCATGACCATCTTGTATCGAGGCCTAAATGAAGTCTTTAAAACATCTCTATATCCTTCTTAGACAAGTAATCGGAATAGTAGCATTGAAAAGTAGATGAAGAGGGAGAGACATTAGAACCGAATGAAGGAGGATGATCTGAGCCATCATAGATAACCCTGTAACTTGCCAACCATCTATACGATCCCGGACTCGATGCTCAAATTCAATGTGATTAGAGCATCATGGCAGCCTATCCGTGATGGGAATCCCCAAATACATTAGTCGGTCAGTGTGAAGATGCCAAAAGTATGTAGAATGGCTTCCCTCATAGATATGAAAGTCTTTAGACTAAAACATATCGTATACTTATGTAGGTTGACCTTATGCCTCGAGGCCTGACAATACTCTTATACCATTACGAATATTAGCCTTTCCTAGCAAGATGCATTCATCAGCAAATAGAAGATAAGAGATCGATGGCCCATCCGAACTAGCCACAAAGGAGATAATGCAGAAATCATGCTGCGTATGATAAAATGCATGAGATAAATCAATAGCCAGAATATATAATAAATAAGAAAGCAGACAACCTTGGTGCAACCTTGAGCAAAACTCGTGCTGAAGTATTGCTCAAGATACAACGTCAGGGAACCAATTGATTTCAATTGCACGATTGCTAGTATTATTTCTCAGAATCTTAGTTATAATATTTTAAGGCATATATGTTGTTTTGAGCTCAAATTTATTTATTTATTTAATTTTTGGAGAGGAGGGGAGCGGGGAGTAATGGATCCATTGTGGTCAATTACACTCAACGTGTTAAATTTTTATAAAACACACGATAGACTTCCTTGATAAAATTTGTTAAAAAATAGGAAACGATAATTAGTACAAAAAAAAAAAAACAAATAAGAATATTGCATGCATAATATAAATGCAAGGGAGCATAAATATAATAAATGTTCAGATAGACAAGCCTTTAATGAAACGATATATATATGAGAATGATAGTTTTAACATTGCATTGTAGAGAACTGAACTTTAGGACTTAGGAATTATTTTTTGAAAGAACCATTCTTTCATTACTTTATTGTAATAACATACTCAGATTATAAATTTTGTATGTTGATTTAGATAGTTATAGCATAACTTAACTTTTTTTTTTCTTTTTTTTCTTTTGCTTTGTTAGCATGATTTATTGAGAAAAATGTACAATGTGTCATAGAAAATGAAGTTTGTAAATTTTGTTTTATTTTTTTATTGATTCGCAATAATCTTTTTAATGGTTAAAGTTAATTTTGAACGACAAACAGCACTCGAAAAGAACACATTTTTTTTTAATGTATAACCAATAAAAAAAGGCTAATCAAAGAGTTTATTTTTATTCTTAATGTGTAACTTAAATGCTAGATAAACATCAATATAAAAAATTATGATGCACAGTCTTTTGCGTATTATATTTTTATTTTCTTTTATCTTCTTATGCCTTCAAATTCTTAAGTCATGGCGCAATGTATTGCATTAAGATTTTTTTTTTAAATTGCAAGTTATGTCATTTATTATGAATTTTGATAATTATCGAAAGTACAGGCTCCTTTTGAGTACTAGGAACCTTGTGAATATCTGTATGTATAATATTTTTATGAGTAACAATGCAATAACAAACACTCTATGCATGCACACCACTCTCATGCGGTTGTATCATTTATTTTAAGCATTAAAAGATTTTATTTTTTATTTTTAATTATATTATATTAAAATATATATTAATCTTAAATTTTTTTATAATAAATTTTGATTTTTAAACTTTCAATTAATAAAAATTAACCTTTTATTTTTTGAAAACGTTTTATTCATGTGATTTCTTTACATGAACTCAAAAAATAACAAAACAATTAAATATTAAATATTAAATTAATAAATAAATAATACATCAATTAGTTTAATATTTTTTTCATAATATATTAAAAATATTTAGAACAATATTTTTATAATATAAAATTACAGCCTAACAACTAAATGTCGAGGATCAAACAATTTTTTGAAAGTTGAAACTTGAGGGACCAAAACTATTTTTCGCCAATATATCAGCAAGGATTGGTGCCGACTCTTGGGTGCTTTGAAAGCCTGACGACCGGCGATCATGCCACGTTATCCAACCTTCGCATGTCTTCATTCATTATCGATCAGCTAGTCCTCTGACATCTGGCCGGCTGCCACGAGTTGTGGGAAAAAAAAACTGTTTTAATTAGAGGGGAGGAAAAAAAAAAACCCCTCCGCCTATTTTATTTCATTTGCCTCTCTCTCCTCTCTAAAATATTTGAAATAGAAAATAAAAAAATATCCTTCTTATCCAGAGATATCTTCTTTTATTTTCAAAAATTATAACTATAAGATAGTGTTTGATAGCCCAAAAGCTATCCTTGGATAAATATACGGGATAGCATTTATCAAAAGGATAGCTGAGGGAATAAGCATTTTTTTAAAATTATAAGTCTGCCATCAATGGATGACTTTAGTTGTTCCTAAGTTTTTAGGTAGTGTTTGAAATAGAGGATAATAGGAATATCCAAGGGATATCCCCCCTTTTATTCCCAAAAGCTATAACTATAAGGGATAGCTGGGAATAAAGTTAACCAAAGGATAATCCATGGTTAACCATGGGATATCCCCTCAATTTATTTCCTAGAGAATGTAGAAATAGCTGGTTATCCCTCCAAATAAAAGTAAAAAAAAGTTATCTATGGATTTACCTTTTGCATTTGATATGATTAATGGGATAGTCAAGGGATATCCCTAGGGATAGCCAGGGGACAAACTCTATCCCGTGCACTTATCCATGGATAATATTTTTTCTATCAAACACTACCTTAGGCAGTGTTTGATATGGGGGATAAGAAAGGATATCCCCTGGATATACCTTCTTATTCCCAAATGCTATAGCTAGAAGGGATAGGTCTGAAAAAATTTAACCAGAGGGGATAACCCATGGTTAACCATGGGTTATCCCCTAAACTTATTCCCTAGGAAACCTAGGAACAACTAAAGTTATCCCTTGATGGCAGACTTTTAATTTAAAAAAAAATGCTTATTCCCTTAGCTATCCCCTGGATAAATGCTATCCCGTACATTTATCTAGGGATAGCTTTTGGGCTATCAAACACTACCTTAGGTAAAATAGGGGATTTCCCCTCTTATTCCCAAAAGCCATAACTCAGGAATAAAGTTAACCAAAGATAATCCATGGTTAACATGGGATTCCCCTCAATTTATTCCATGCAGGTAGATGGTTATCCCTCTCCTGAATTTACCTTTTTGCATTATATGATCAATAGGATAGCCAAGGGATATCCTTAGGAATAACCAGGGGATAAACTATATCTCGTATACTTATCCATGGAGCTACCTGAATAAGTTCAGGGAATTGGTGGGAACCATAGGTTATCCCCTCTGGTTAAATTTTTTCAGATCTATCCATTCTAGCTAATTTGGGATAAAGAGGAATATCCCCTGTACATCTCTCCTTATCTTAACCATGGGTTATCCTCTTTGGTTAAATTTTTTCAGATCTATCCCTTCTAGCTATAGCATTTGGGAATAAAGAGAAATATTCCCTGTATATCTCTCCTTATCCCTCATATCAAACACTGCTTAGAGAATAAATTGAGAAGATAATTGATAATTTTTTTAGGAATAATCAGCTTTTTTTTTTTTTTTAAAATAAATTAAAAGAATAATTCATGATTAAACTTTATTCTCAGTTATTCTATAGTTATAATTTTTAAAAATAAAAAAAATATTTAAAAAAATCTCCTCTTATTTTCTATTTCAAAGACTAGTGGGGTTTTAAATCTAGGGTTTCGATCGAGCCGGATCTCGGGCCATCGCCATGGAGCCGACCTCCGTGACTCCCCGATGGAACCTGGAACGCCCTTTCCTCACCGGACGATTCCATCAGGTACTCTTTCTTTTCTCTGAGCTCCTTCCCCATCGACGAGCAAAAGGCCCCTCATTCTTCTCCATCACTTCCGACCCGCCGTCTCTCTTAAATCTCCTTTACGGTTTCAGGAAATCAAAGCCCCAACTCAGACCACAGGATCGAAACCCTTCTCCATGGATTCCTTCAGGTATACCTCGATCCCAGTCATCCGTCGACTCAACAATTTCCATCTATTGTCTCCATTTTTGAAACTTTCTGTTCGGCAGTCGAGGCACTGATAATGTCATTGGATCCTACCCTGTTTCAGTCCAGGTACGCTTGGTATGGTATATCCTTGAAGCAAAATTTTTGAATTGGTCACTGCATTGAACTCAATGTCACTTCCAAGAAGTTTTAACCTTCAATAAGTAAAAAAAAAAACACATTAAAGCTCCAAGTTCTCATGGATAATGTAGGAGCTCTTGGTCATTGATGACTTGCTTTCTGCTCTGGTGGGCGTTGAGGGTCGATACATTTCAATAAAAAGGGTGCGAGGGAAGGAAGGCCATGTGATATTTCAAGTCGATCCATCTATGGACCTAGCATTGCAGGTGAGACCAAAGGATTTGAAGATTGTTTGTGGGAAAATGGAGCTGGGGTTGATCAGCTTTAGGTGGTGCAGGAATTGACGCAGCGGATCTTCCCGTTATGCGAGGACTTTGTGTTGATTAGTCAGTTTGTCGAGTCCAAGTCCCATTTCAAGAATGGCCTGGTTAACCATGCATTTGCTGCTGCACTGAGAGCCCTCCTTCTGGTATACGCTTTTTTGGTTTCCCTGAAATTTTTCTTGGGCACGATAGTCCAAGTCTAACTGAAATTCATATGACCAGCAAATTTTGTCTATGATCAATTTGAGGCTTATTTATTTTTCTCTTTCTATTTTCAATGCTAGATTTCTTGACCCTTTGACACTAACCCAAACTTCCTCTCCTGTCTAGGTCTCATGTTTCTTCATCTAGTTTTTGAGCCTGATCGATGTGCTGCAAATGTGTTGTTTTTTTTTTCCCCCTATTTTGTGGTGGTGTCCAAAGCATATGTTTACTGTGCGGTGCCTGCCTATTGTACTTGCTAAAGCCAGTTGCATAGCCTTTTATAAGGACATGTATACATGTTCTGCTTGCTCTTTTCTGTTTGCACAATGCATGCTGATCTAAATCTGCACCTGAATGTAATCCCCATGTAGTAGGTAAATTTTTGAATCCATCAAGCTCAATATTTAAGCACGTGAATTTGTATTGGAGGTTTCAGATATTTCATACAATGGATGATATATTCCAACTTTAATAGCTACATCGAAGAGTAGGTGTTTACATGTGGCTTTGTGTAATCCCAGATATATGCTTTCTCAAAATATTTGAAAATAATGCTGCACCACTTTTCCTCTGGAATAGAATGCTCCCTTCACGTTAGAAACTAAATTTTAGCATCTTTTTTCTTTCTTTGTTTTTGATAGTAAGGGAACTGAATCATATTTTTGGATCTTAAGGGTCACTAGAGCGCTTTGATCTTTCCTGGCAAAGCCAATCACCAAATGTTTTTTTGACATTCTATTGAATAGGTTCATCCCAGTTAATGATCTATATCTATGTATGTGTGCGTGCGAATAAATTGATATGTATGTCTATTAATTGTTATATTATGACTCTTAACATAATTGACAAAATTTTGACTTAATACGGCAGCTATGGTTAGAATTATCATCCATTTTTTATGACACAATTATTTTATAGTGGGGAGTCCAATCGGCCTTTAGCATGGTAATAGACTTATTTCCTTGTTTGATATCAGGATTACCAAGCAATGGTTGCACAACTTGAACACCAATTCCACCTTGGAAGACTTTCTGTTCAAGGATTGTGGTTTTATTGCCAGGTTGAATTTTTGTCCTGTATCTACTTTTATATGCCAACTCCTCATTTGCATTAATTCAATTACTATGTGCTGCTTCCAGCCAATGATGGGATCACTGCATGCTTTGTCCATTGTGGTTGAGAAGGCTTCTAGTAACAACTTCATGGGCTCTGCGATGCTTAACCTCTTGCAAAGCCAGGTGAATATCTAACTCTGTAGTTGTTGTTTGTGATTAAGTATTCACATTGTTGCTTTGGTGATTAGAGTATGCAGTATCTACATTGTTACAAAATTCTCAACTTTTCTTCATCATGATCTAAATTGTTTTGAGTTTTTTTTTTAAATTACTTCTTAAGGATTGTTTGAATTTATCAATCAGTCTATAACGTTTTTTTTTCTCTGACAGAATATCTGGACACTCTGATTTTCTTGCATTGTCAAATTTGGTGCTCTAATCTCTCTCTCTTTTTTTTTTAAGACTTGACTTTGGCAACCCATGCAGCCTCTATCACCTGAAAAGTTGATGCATATGCTCTATTTTCTGCTAGATGTTTCAACCCGTCACCCATATCTTTTCTGCAATGCAGGCCAAGGCTATGGCAGGTGACAATGCAGTTCGGTCATTGCTTGAGAAGATGACACAGTGTGCAAGTTCTGCATACCTGGGAATATTAGAGAGGTATCCGCCTGTTGTTAGATTCAATAGACTTTTGCTGTGCTTTCTTAGTGTTTTGGTTCTAATTTAATATAGCTATCACATTCAGTAGTTTTGTAAAAGCTCTGGGGTTATCTACTTTCTGAAATCACCTGTTACTTTTGTTTTCAATATCATTCGGTCTGCAGGTGGTTATATGAGGGGGTCATTGATGATCCTTATGGTGAATTTTTCATTGCTGAAAACAAATCACTTCTGAAGGTATCTGATACAGATTGTGGGTTGGCAACCTGTTTTGTTGTTTTGTGCTCTAATGTGTCTTCAAAATATATGTTTCTACAGGAGAGCCTCACCCAGGACTATGATGCCAAGTATTGGCAACAGCGCTATAGCCTCAAAGATGGCATTCCTAGTTTCCTTACCAGTGTTGCAGGGACAATCTTGACTACTGGGAAATATTTAAATGTCATGAGGGAATGTGGGCATAACGTCCAGGTACACCATTAATTCATTCATATCTTACTGTCTAAATTTTATCTGAAAGATTGAATCACTGTTCTTTGAGCATAATTGTGAGTGCCCAACTTGTCATGGTTAGGTCCCCTTATCGGAAAGCTCAAATTAACAAGCGTTGGATCAAATCATCATTATCTTGAATGTATCAAAGCTGCTTATGACTTTGCAAGTAGTGAGCTCTTGAATCTCATCAAAGATAAGGTAGATTGTGATATTCTATATCTTGTTTATCGAACAATGGTTTCTTATGCCCATGGCTAATACGTGAATGATTCATATTATTTACTTAGTACGACCTCATTGGAAAACTGCGGTCGCTGAAGCGCTACTTACTACTGGACCAGGTACTTCATCACATTATTTAGTTTCAATGGTAGTCAGGTATGTTGGTGGGCAAATGCTTTGCAGCTGTCAAGTATTTTTTGTATTTGCCAACAATTAGTTCTTTATGATATAACAACAAAGCCATAATCGCAGACTAGTTTGGGTTGGCCTATCATTTTTCATGTTAAATGAATCATCTATGCTTCTCCATTATTTGTGATCTACTATATGGGCTCCTATATAATTTGTTTAGCGAATGGATGCCTTTCTTTGCAGTATACCTCATGATGTTGGCAATTAAATTCTAATTGTTAGTGTATGCCCTAAATCCAATCGGATTGAATACTATATATGTATCCATTCTATGAATATAAATCAAATAAAGTGGTTTCTTTATCTATCCAGTTATCCTTTATTATATATATTTGATATATTTATCTGTGAGATAAAGTTCAAAAGAATATGAACTATGTATATGAAATTTGTAATAAAATTACAAATTATGAGATCCAAATTACATGTTATGGTTCGAATCTTTAAATTTTCCCAATCGATGTGTAGATGGGACTGGACACTATCAAACATCGTGAGACTGGCACACATTGTATATCCTCACCCTTGTGATGAGCAGCTGATCTCGCAAGCTGAAGTATGAAAATACTTGGATAGGTGTGTGGATACTCGTTATTGGAACGATGCATTGGTTGATCCACATAGAGATCCATATGGATATTCTATATAGTGTTAATGATCGATCTCTGATGACGGTTGTGCGAGTGATCCTTTAACTTGAGGTATTCACTGTACCTCATGTGTGGAATGTCATACTTTGATGACATACAAACATCGCTCTAGCCATGAGTGGCAAATATGGTGATGGTTGGGTATGACATTGTGGAGGTGGTGATTGACCAAGATAGAATTCGTTTTCTTTAATATAGAGAGGTTATATCCCACGGTCACTTGATGGATTGATTAGACTTAAAATCCTTGCAAGGTTGAGTTGGAATCCGAAATGGTTTCGGAATTCTAATTCATATGAGTCAATCTTTCCTAAGATCAAGTAAACAAAATCACTTACAGGGTTGACACTTTTTATGCCACCGACTGATCTGGGATATGTGATGACTGGAATGAATCGTACGGTAACCGATCATGGACATGTGATGTCGATAACCACGTCAGCATAACTCTACGACACTTGGGTAATCATGATGTTTTGCTAGAGGCATTCATGATTTATAATTATGAATAGATCGATCAAGTCAAAGGGTTGACTTAGGTCAACTCTGGGTTACACACAATAAGGAGTTTTTGGATGAGTTAAATGGGAATTAAGTTGGACTTAATTCATATTAGATGACCACTTTTTCAAGTCAATTAGGATTGGGTTTGACCCAATCTTAACAGGAATTGAATTGATTTGGATATAAATCTTGCATATGATGATGATTATAAATCATTAAAATTAAATTTCAGCTTTTATGATTATGTCATATATAAATCATAAATTTAATTTTAACATGATTAAATCTAAATAATTCATATTTATTATCATATAATAAATTTTTTAAATATTTAATTTATATCATAATGCAAGATTTATATTTCACATCACATGTAAAATTTAGATCTATGCATATAAAATTAGAACTCAGGTAATCTATCAATTAACTGAATTTGAAGCCTGAGATGGCTCGATACCATTTGTTGGGAATTTCATATATTTTTATATGAATCAAATTCATATATCATGCAGCGGAAGATAAAATAAAAAAATTTAATTCCCAAAGTCCAAGATCCCTAGAAAATAGATTTAGTTAATAAGAAATAATGCATGATTAAATAATAGATCAAACATGTGTTCTTTATTGGGGATGAAGACTGATGAAGCCAGTAACGATTTACCATTAGCTGTCCACGCGTCGGCCTCTAATGGTGTTCCACGCGGAGATCTTTGGATGATGTCCTCTCAGGATTGGATGATGATCTTCTCGCGAGGGGTGCTAGTACCTTTTTTTTTCAATTGATTTTTCAAATCAAGAGAATAATTTTTTGATCAAGATCAAATCTTGATCAATCAAGAGAGAAAAGATTTCTTGATCAAGATCAAATCTTGATCTATCAAAGAAAATAATTTCTTGATCAAGATAAAATCTTGATCAATCAAGAAACAAAAAAATGACTTCCTTCAACCTGCCCAAGAGAGAAAGGACGTTCTAGAGAGAGAAAGTGGGGTCTGGGCATTCAAGAGAGAGAAAGGAGGAGTTAGGCATATATTTTCAAGGGGAGCGTCTCTCTCTTTTTATACATGAAGAGGAGATTGTATGGTTTCATAAAAAAAAATTTTATTAAATCAAATGATTTGACCATGCTGTTGATTACCAGATGCTTCTTAATACTCTTTCCTGCTAGTTCTATGATGTGGCATGAAACTCAACATTCTTCTGTGTGTTTTCTTTCTGGAATGAAATGCTTTGTGGTTGTTTATTTATATTTCTTTCTATCACTGCAATTGCTTCCTTGAGGATTTTTTTTTTTTTAGGGCCTTGTCTTATTAAGCTATTCATGGTTTTACAGGGTGATTTTTTGGTTCATTTTATGGACATTGCTCGAGATGAACTTGCTAAAAGGATCGAGGACATTTCCGTTGAGAAGCTGCAGGTTCTTTTCTTAGAATTCCCACATTCTTTTGCAAGCATTTGACAGTCAAGAGCAGGCCTAAATATGGTTTCTCTGTCATGTAAATGTTACAGTCTCTGCTTGACCTTGCTTTGCGCAGCACTGCTGCTGCTTCAGATCCATGTCATGAGGACTTAACTTGTTGTGTGGTAAGCGATACAATGCATTATTAACCATGAGTGTTGATGCAATGGTTTTCCCTTCTGATTACCTGTATTCATATTTTTTGCCAATCAGGAAAGAGCCTCATTGCTCAAGAGACTGACTACGCTTAAAGATTTGGAATGTGCTTTTCCTCCACATTTAAACAAACCAGTTCCTGACAGTGATGACCAACCTGAGCTATGAGCATCACAGGCTTGGAAACATTCTTCCTGAGTTACAAGGTCCTGTGTATTCCTGTGCCTTTTTGTCTCCTCTTCTTTTTATGATGACTTCTCCCACTATGATTTCAAAGCTTCTAAAATTGAATAACTTTCAGGTTCAATGGCCATTATCACTTGTTATTTCAAGAAAAGCTTTAACAAGTATCAGTTGATTTTTCGGTTCCTGTTCCATTGTAAACATGTCAACCGCCAACTTTGTATGGCATGGCAAGTACATCAGGTATGAATCTTTCTGTTTCCCTTTGTATAATTCAATGATCAATTCCAATCTGCTTTTATTAAATTAAATGATAATTTTTTTACAGGGATTTCGTGTTTTCAACACACTGGGAACACCCATCTTGCGATCTTCTATTCTTTGTCGCAGTATGCTTAAATTTATAAATAGCCTTTTACATTATCTAACATTTGAGGTGAGGTTTGGTTTTTTAATTAACATATATGCTGTAAGTGTTCAACTCCTAATTCATTGGATGCATATTCTTTCTCAGGTTCTTGAACCAAATTGGCATCTGATGCATGATCGACTTAGGACTGCAAAGAGCATAGATGAGGTTCGTGGTTTGGATTTTATCTGCCCAAGTACATTGATGAAGTTATAGAAATGCCACTGTTTTGACGTAGTTGCTATTGGATAATGTTTACAGGTAATCCAGTTTCATGACTTCTTCCTCCAGAAATGTCTGAAAGAATGCTTGCTTCTTTTGCCTCCGCTTCTCAAGGTGCCTGCTCATTCTATTTATTCAATTTTTAAATAGAAAGAAATGTGTCACAGAATAAAAGTAGCACTCAATTTTGTTCATCATGATTTCCCCCTCTTATGGTTGAGATTCTATAATTTTTTTATTTGTAACCTGAATTTGATGTGCTGGTGCATGTTTTTCTGTGCCTTTACATTCTATTTTGTGGAACTTGAAACCCCTGCCATCTTTCTGTTTTTTGAAATGTAGCCTGAAGGGAATGTGTTTTTCCAATGTGTCAATTGTTTCACTAACTTTAATCTTAACCAGCAAGAAAACATACATTTTCCTATTTATACGGCCGCCTTGCAAGCACTGAGGATTTAGTATTGGTGGTTCTTGATGTAATTTCAGCCCTCTGGAGCAAGTAAGGGCACCTAAACTTGGTAGACCATTTAGAAGAAATAGAAATACATTGGTTTTGTTATCCTTTGACACTTAAGCAAGCAAGGAAGAGCCCATCTATGTTCATGCAGGCGTTCATGCATGTGTGCTGGGGGGCTATTTCTGTGTGCATGTTGTATATTGTGCTCATGCACCATGCATGCATGTTGTTAGTGTTTCTCCTTTTCAGCATACTTCTAACAGTTATAAATTCTCAATATTATTCCCTTGCACAACTATTTTGATTGCTATTGGCACTTTTCCATTTAATCATAGCAAAGAATGTGTTAAAGCACATCCTTGCTGAGATAATTCTGGGAGCTACGTCTGCTGGAATCTGGTACATTTCTTGTGCATTTGCTCATATATTTAAATTTATCTCTGCCTCTAGCTCAACTAATGGCAGGCAAATCGATCTTTGTTATTTAGGAGCATCTGGTGTGAAAAAATGTTCATGATTTTTTTGCCATCTCTCTACATGCAGAAGGTTGAGAAGCTCAAATCGGTCTGCCTTAAATATGCAGCTTCCATTCAATTGCTGATACCATCGATCTATATACCTGAGCCAGATGCTGCTGCTGGCTCTCTTCGATTGGGAAGATCTAAACCTCGGAGATCACATAGAAGTGAGCACTTGAAGTTTGCAGCAGAAAACAACGTAATCTGCGATTCTATCATGTATGTACCTCAGTTGTCAGGCTGATGCAAAGAACCTGGATGGACAATGTGTTCTTTTGTTACATCTTGTGAATATTTTTTTTGCTTCATCTGATGCAGGAAATTTGAAAAGGAATTCAATGCGGAGCTTCAAAGTCTGGTTCCCATCTTGAGCAACAGTTCGCAAGCAGAGCCTTATCTGACTCATCTTGCTCAGTGCATTCTTGGAGTAAGGAGCGAACAGTGAATTGATTATTACTTCATCACCTTGGCATGGAAAGGGTCGCTCTACTCCTCCCTTATTTGTCATTGTGAATAACGATATTTTGTTGCAAAGGAAAATGCAAAAGTCCGATGTTAAGCCAACTACTCTAAATGCGTTCTTTTAGGTTTGTTATATGCCTGTGTGGTAGCAGTTCTTTATTGCGAGTGTGTCAATATTTGTATCCTCGTGTTTCATTGTATGTTTTGTGATAGCAAGGGCAACAGGATGAGGGGAATATTTTGTAGTGGTAAATTTGCCAGAAAAAAGCAGTTAAAAGCTTTTTAAAAGAGTATTTATTAACCATGAGCCGTGGTGAGACAGAAACAACTCTGACGGAATTGCCTTCTCTCAAATTTTCTATCTGCAAATCATAATGGAAAATAGCAGAAGAAACAATTTCAATATTATGAAGGAGCTGCATATTCTAATGTTCTATAATAGCCAGGAAGATTAGGTGACAGCAGGGTTAGAGAAAAAATTCAAAAAGTTGGTTGATTCATTTTACAATAAACTTGGATATTTAGGATTCATAAATTACATGTTAAAACTAATTGCACTCATGCAACCTATCATACTGATATGGTTGGTAAACAGGAAGTAAGATCGGGGTCCTAGGTGGCCCCCGGTCCTGGACGGCCCTCAGGTCCTGGACGGTCCTAATCCTAGACGGCCCTCAGGTTCTAGGCGGCCTCCAGGTCCTGAACGGCCCCTAGTTCTAGGCGGCCCCCGGGTTCTGGGCGGCCCCTAGCCCTAGGCGGCCCCCAGGTCCTGGACGACCCCTAGTCCTGGGCGGCCTCCAGGTCCTGGACGGCCCCTAGCCCTAGGCGGCCCCCAGCTTCTGGGCAGCCCCTAGTCCTAGGCGGCCCTCAGGTTCTGGGCAGCCTCCAGGTCCTGGACGGCCCCCAGCTTCTGGGCGGTCACAGGTCCTAGGCGGCCCCCAGGTACTGGATGACCCCTAGTCCTAGGCGGCCCTTGGGTTCTGAGCAGCCTCTCCGGTCCTAGGCGGCCTCCAGGTCCTGGACGGCCCCTAGCCCTAGGCGGCCCCCAGGTCCTGGGCGGCTCTAATCTTGGAATCATTCTCGTATCAAAAGCACTAAATGCGAGGAGCTTCGTGTCCTGAACAGAAATCGAGAATCATTAAGCATCATGACGCTTTAAATGACTCGAATAAGACAAACACTGGAGCATTACCATCCATCGAAAAGCTCAAATAAAGGAGATACTGAGCACTTGTTTTAGGGCCAGATAACTCTTCTCTGACCCTAATATTCCCTTGGGAAAACCGAGATCATCATAAGATCCTTAGCTTCCGGAGCAAGTTTCTTAATACCTTTGCTAATAATTATCGATAAATAACCACGTGGCACGCTCTCGTTTGAAGCTAACTTTTATCTTACACGTTGACTATCTAGCTGGAAAAAAGAAAGAAAGAAAAAGTGACTCGATGCTGACGATATGATGATGAAAAAGGAGAAAAGAACATTGGGGGAAGGCTCGAAAGATATAAGAAAAAGGGAAGGGGGTTCTTTGGGGGGGCTCTCTCTTCTTTCATTAGGAGATCTCATAACAAAGAAAACTGTACTGGTGATCAGCATCAACAGATTTTCATAACAAGAAAATTGTACGCCAGGAGGGGGACGTCGCAGCGGCGAGTAACCCTTGTTCTACGAATATGAGCTCTAGATCTCCGGAAGAGGATCCCTTGATTGGTCTGGGGGGCATCTCTTGCCTCCCAACCATGGTCGCAAGACTCTTGGCCCTTCTCAGCCGGTGAAGTCGACCCTCCGGTTTCTTCCTCACCACTACCGCTCCGCTATTCCCAGGACCAATTGATCCTTACTCAGCAGGTCCAGACTCTCGTGGGATGGTTCAGCAGATTGCAAGAACGACACTCTAAGGATTCCACAACGGCTCGAGCGACCTCTATCGCCTAGGTCGGCTACTCCTGTTAGCCGACAGTCAGCTCGAGGGAGATCTCCTCCGACGAAGCCTCTCCGTTCTTATTCCTCAGGAAGGCGGCGGTCCCAAGTCTCCGGGACGGTTCCCGCTCCTTATCCCATTCCCCGGCGCCTACCTACCGGTCGGCGACGGGGAAAGGAACCTTATGCGGGCATCGTCGATGGCCATCGGCTCTTAGTTCTCCTGAACCCGGCTGAAGGAGGCGTGACAGATGGAAAGGCGCCTTGAAGAGCAAGACCGTCGGCTGGAAGAACTCAGTCAAAGAATCAATAACCAGCCAGGATCAGATTATGATGCCCGCCCTCCTCTTTCTCGGCGTATCATGGAGGAACCCATTCCAAGGAGGTTTCGATTTCCTCAGCTTGATCCCTATGACGGCACCACTGATCCCTTAGATCATTTGGAAAGCTATAAAGCTATCATGCAGGTCCAGGGGGCAACAGACGCCCTCTTATGCATTGCCTTCCCGGCCACCCTCCGCAAGGCGGCTCGTGTCTGGTATTCTCGTCTGCCCTCACGAAGTATCGACTCTTTTCGGCAGTTAGAGAGGTCTTTCTTGGCTCACTTCGACGCCTGTCGGAAAATTCCTCGGGTGGCAGACAGCCTATTTTCAGTGCAACAGCAGGAAGAGAATCCTTGAAGGATTTTGTAACTCGCTTCAAGGTGGCGGCCCTGGAGGTTTATCATCTTGAGGACGCTGTGGCCACTCTAGCTTTAAAGCGGGGGCTCCGACCCTCCCGTTTTACTTACTCTCTTGATAAAAGCCTCCTTCTTCTTACGCCGATCTCCTGAGCCGCGCGCAGAAGTACATCCGCGACGAAGCTGATTCATCCAGGAGAGGTGCGCAGGGGAGGACTAGCAAGACCCGCTCGCCCGGAGTTGGCGGACCCCTCCAAGAAGTCCGAGCCTTCGCGCCGACCGACTGACCGCCGCAAGAAGCTCCCCCAGGAAGACCATCTTACACCCCTCTTGGCACCTCGAAGTCATATCCTTATGGAGATTGAAAACGAACCTTATTTGCGGCGTCCGCCCCCGTTGAAGAAGGGCACTGCCCGCGATAGAAGTCGCTACTGCCGTTTCCATAGGGATTATGGCCATGATACTGAAGAATGTCGGAATTTGAAAGCAGGCCATCGAAGAGCTGATTCAGAGGGGATATCTAGGGCAGTATGTGCAGAAGAAAGGAGGTCCTCCCAGGCCCTGATGGGACCTCCTCCTGCTCAAGCTAGCATTGACAACACCCCGACAGAGCGGATGGTGGGCATGATTCTCTGGAGGAGCTCATCTTCCAAGAGACCAAGGGGAGTAGAATTAGATGATGTAATCCCTTAAGGGAATGTAGCGGGGGGTAATCTTGTAAAGGATGATAGCGTCGTCGTTTCAATGACAATCGCTAGGCATCCTGTAAAAAGAATCTTAATAGACAGCGGGAGCTCCGCTAATGTGCTTACTTATGATGCATTTCTTCGGATGAGTCTATCTCTGGATTCTCTTCGACCCGTAGCCATCCCTCTGGTTGGTTTCACTGGGGACTCCATCCGGGTGGAGGGCGAGATTACTCTGCCAGCTACGGCGGGTTCGCCACCATGTCAAAGCACGGTTATGATGGATTTCTGGTGGTTCGGGTTCCCTTGGCTTACAACGCCATTCTTGGTCGTCCCGGCTTGAACGCACTAGATGCAATTATATCTACCAAGCGCTTATTGGTGCAGTTCCCTACCAAGCAAGGGTCGGTGTGATGCATGGAGAGGTGGACTCGGTCAGACCTTGCTATCATTTAGCCCCTAGTCCCCAGATGGTTGAATTCCTTCGGTGCCGAGTCGTTCGACCCCAGGGAAGCTGAGCGGAGAGGAGAGCCAGCGGAACTTCTGATATCTTACCCACTGGAAGGTGACCCCACTAAAGTCGTGCAGATCGGCGAGCTCCTTCCCCTGAGGTCCGGGACCAGCTCCTGGCTTTCTTATCGATGAATGCGGATGTCTTTGCTTGGAAAATAACGGATATGGTCGGAATTCCTCCAGAGGTAATTACTCATCAACTTAATATTAATCCAAGCTGCCGCCCTATCCGCCAGAAGAAGAGGAGTTTTGCTCCTGAGCGGCATAAGGTCATTGATGCGGAGGTTGACAAGTTGCTTATGGCCGGTCATATTCGAGAAGCACGATATCCTGATTGGCTAGCCAATGTTGTTATGGTTCGGAAAGCCAGCGGAGGATGGAGAATATGCATCGACTACACAGATTTGAACAAAGCCTGTCCTAAGGACAGTTTTCCGCTGCCCGCATCGACCAGTTAGTAGATTCGACTTCTGGTCATGAACTCTTAGTTTCATGGATGCTTTCTCAGGGTATAACCAGATAAAGTTGGACCCCGCAGATGAAGAGCATACTTCTTTTATCACTGAGAAGGGCATTATTGTTATAAAGTAATGCCCTTCGATTGAAGAACGGGAGCTACATATCAGAGGCTGATGAACAAGGTTTTTAAAGCCAACTCGGCCGGAATATGGAAGTGTATGTAGATGACATGTTGACAAAAAGCACATATGCCACCGACCATGTCGCTGACCTGCAGGAAACTTTCCACAACCTCCGGCTCCATAGAATAAAGCTCAACCCCGCAAGTGTGCATTTGGAGTTACAGCAGGGAAATTCTTGGGTTTCTGGTCACCCGGCGTGGGATTGAAGCAAACCCAGAGAAAATTCAAGCCATCCTCAGTATGAGACAACCTATGTGTAAGAAGGAGGTGCAACAACTCACCGGGAGGATAGCAGCGTTAAGCCGATTCCTGTCCAGATCGGCTGAGAGATGTTTGCCCTTCTTTAAAATCCTGCGTAAAGCAGACGGCTTTGAATGGACGGAAGACTGCAACAAGCTTTGAAGAACTTAAGGAGTTCTTGTCCACACCCCTGTTGTCTAAGCCGGAGGAGGGAGAGAAGCTTTCCTTTATCTGGCGGCTTCTCGGAAGCCGTCAGTTCTGTTTGGTGCGTGTCGGCGACCATGCCACTTCAACGACCTGTATATTATACCAGCAAAGTACTTCATGGTCCGGAAGAGAGGTATTCTAAACAGAGAAAGTCATCTTCGCTTTGTTCGTCTCCGCCCGGCGACTCAGACCCTATTTCCAAGCTCATCCTATAGTCGTCCTCACTGATCAACCTCTCAGAGCTATTTTGTCTCGCCCGATACTTCTGGCCGGTTGGCCAAGTGGGCCATCAAGCTAGGGGAATTCGACTTGTCATTTCAGCCCAGAGCATCTTTGAAATCCCAGACTTCCTAGTAGAGTGCACTTGGTCTGAAGAGCATCAAGAGGAGTCCCCCGTTCTTTTAGATGTCGACGAGAATGATAAGGCGTGGGTCCTCCACGTCGATGGAGCCTCCAACTCCCAGGGAGCGGGGCTGGTCTTATTCTCGCCAGCCCAGAGGGTGTGGTGCTGAGTACGCTCTTCGTTTCCTCTTTGAAGCTACTAACAATCAAGCCGAATATGAGGCCTTGTTAGCCGGAATCAAACTAGCACATGGGATGGGAATCAAGCATCTCGAGCTTTCACTGACTACAGCTTATTTCTGCCCAGGTGTCTGGGGAGTATGAGGCTCGGGACCCTGTTATGTCCTAGTATCTAAGCAAGGTTAAACTACTAATTCCCTTGTTAGATCACTTCACCATTAGTTACATCCCTAGAGGGGAAAATGCTAGAGCTGATATGTTGGCCCGACTTGCTACATCCGCGGACAGCTCCATGGGCAAAACCTACATTGAGTATCTGGAGGCACCCAGCATCGAGGCCGTGGAAGAAGCTTTACCAGTTGCCCAAGAAGAAACTTGGATGGACGTTATATCCGATACTTGAAGGACGGCGTCCTCCCAGTTGACCATGAGGAAGCCAGGCTACTCAAGCGGAGGGCCTCCAAGTTTGTACTGTTAGATGGCCGACTCTACAAGAGATCCTTTTCCCAACCTCTCCTCAAGTGCGTCAGCTCGGCAGATGCGGATTATATTCTTAGGGAATTCATGAAGGCATTTGTGGGAATCATTCGGGAGGCCGATCTCTGGCGTGTAAAGCCCTCCGACAAGGATATTATTGGCTGACTATGCAAGAAGATGCAACTGAACTAGTGAAAAGATGTGGCCAATGTCAACGGTACGCCTGTATTCAGCGGCAACCAGCTTCTCAGTTGAACCCTCTTTTTGCTCCCTGGCCTTTCGCTCAGTGGGGCATGGACATTCTCGGCCCTTTCCCTCCGGCATCGGACAGCGAAAATTCCTACTTGTCGCCGTCGATTATTTTACTAAGTGGGTCGAAGCCGAAGCACTCGCCAAGATCACTGAAGCCAAGGTCAAAGCCTTTTTCTGGAAAGCCATCATTTGTCGATTCGGCATACCTCATACTCTTGTCACTGACAATGGCCGACAGTTCGACAACGTTGCCTTCAAGACTTTTTGCGCCGATCTCGGCATCATGCATCGATTGCCTCCGTCGGCCATCCACAATCTAATGGAGAGGCCGAGGTTACGAATCGTATGATATTGCGGGGACTGAGGACTAGGCTGGATACGTCCAAAGGGAAATGGGTGGAAGAACTCCCGAGTGTGCTCTGGGCATACCATACAACTCCCAGACACCGACAGGAGAGACACCGTTTAATCTGGTTTTCGGTTCCGAAGCTGTTATCCCAGTCGAGATTGGCTTGCCAAGCATTCGAGTAGAATCATATGACAAAGCTGATAACCTCCCTAATTTAAGAGCCAGTCTCGACCTCATTGATGAAGCGAGGACCGAGCTCAAATTAGAATGCGGCCTATCAGCAGCGGGTGGCGAGATATTATAATACCCGCGTTCGCTCCAAAAACTTCCGTCAAGGAGACTTGGTTCTGAGAAAGGCTTCAGTGTCCAAACCAACGGAGGGGGCAAACTATCCCCGAACTGGGAGGGGCCCTATCGAGTAGCAGAAGTCCTTCACCGTGGAGCATACCGACTTGAAGATCTGAATGGGCGACCGATCCCCGAACGTGGAACGCGGATAATCTCCGACAATACCATCAGTAATGTAATGAATGTACTTATCCAAAAATTAATGAATGCATATATTTGGAGATCTTCTGTGAATCAATCCTTCAAAGGAGCTGGGCGGCCCCACAGTCCTAAGGATACCCCGGGCTGTATCACTTACCCCTGAGGAGGTTCAAGTCCATAACTTAGGCGGCCCCATCTCAAACTCTTGGGCAGGTATCCGACTACCCCAAGAAACAATCCTTCAAAGGAGCTGGGTGGCCCCACAGTTCTAAGGACACCCCGGGCTGGTATCACTTACCCCTGAGGAGGTTCAAGTCCATGACTTAGGCGGCCCCATCTCAAACTCATGGGCAGGTATCCGATTACCCCCAAGAAATAATCCTTCAAAGGAGCTGGGCGGCCCCACAGTCCTAAGGACACCCCCGGGCTGGTATTACTTACCCCTGAGGAGGTTCAAGTCCATGACTTAGGCGGCCCCATCTCAAACTCTTGGGCAGGTATCCGACTACCCCCAAGAAACAATCCTTCAAAGGAGCTGGGCGGCCCCACAGTCCTAAGGACACCCCCGGGCTGGTATCACTTACCCCTGAGGAGGTTCAAGTCCATGACTTAGGCGGCCCCATCTCAAACTCTTGGGCAGGTATCCGACTACCCCCAAGAAACAATCCTTCAAAGGAGCTGGGCGGCCCAAAGTCCTAAGGACACCCCCGGGCTGGTATCACTTACCCCTGAGGAGGTTCAAGTCCATGACTTAGGCGGCCCCATCTCAAACTCTTGGGCAGGTATCCGACTACCCCAAGAAACAATCCTTCAAAGGAGCTGGGTGGCCCTACAGTCCTAAGGACACCCCCGGGCTGGTATCACTTACCCCTGAGGAGGTTCAAGTCCATGACTTAGGCGGCCCCATCTCAAACTCTTGGGCAGGTATCCGACTACCCCCAAGAAACAATCCTTCAAAGGAGCTGGGCGGCCCCATAGTCCTAAGGACACCCCCAGGCTGGTATCACTTACCCCTGAGGAGGTTCAAGTCCATGACTTAGGCGGCCCCATCTCAAACTCTTGGGCAGGTATCTGACTACCCCCAAGAAACAATCCTTCAAAGGAGCTGGGCGGCCCCACGATCCTAAGGACACCCTCGGGATGGTCTCGGTGGCCTTACGGTTTAGGAACCTCCCAGAACAATACCGTTCCTCCTGAGATAATATGCTTGGAAAATGACCATGGAATTCGAATTTAGCACCAACTTATGGGCGGACCCCTCATTCCCCCTACGTAATGGGTAAAAATTAGAAGTTGAATAATTGAAGCATCGAGTGAGTAAAAAGTAGTATTCACTCATTTAAAAGCCAGATCACTGTAAAGCTTTATAAAGTACTGCCCACAAGCCGGCATCAACTGATTTACAAAAAGGGTCCCCTAAGGACAAATCAAGAACAAAAAGACAAAATCAAGGCAAGCCTAGACGCCTCCCATTAGTCCTCGGGATGCCCCCTCTCGATAGTCGGCCCGGAGGCCGGTTCCTCGGTTGTAGGCGCTCCTATGGCAGGGTCTTTAACTGTCACTGCCCTGTCCGCCGCACTTTCAACCTCAACGTCAGAAGTTTCTTCATCGTCCTTAGGTTGAAAACGTTCAAGGCTTTCTAATTTGAAGTGCCGAGATAGTCTCCGTTTGCACCTCTCAAAACCCTGAACGAAGGCATCCATAGCGGCCTCATGCAGTTCCGACGCAAAATCTGGAGAACCCTTATATTTTCCGATGGCTTCCTGAGCCCTAGCCTCGGCCGTAGCCATCCTTTCCTGAGCCCTAGCCTCGGCCGCGGCCACCCTCTCCTGAACCTCCATCTCCATTGCCGCCATCTTGTCCAGAGCCTCCTTCGTGTCCCTTTCGGCCAAGGCCAATTTCTCCGCAGCGTCGCGAGCCGCGGCCTTGTGTTGTCAGCCCGGTTCTCAGTATGTTCTAACCTGAGAACCGTTCCCTTGAACCTTTCTTCGTAGGCAACAGCTTCGCCCGGACTTCAGACAGTTGGGCGTCCAAGCTCCGCAGCTCCTTCTCAGTCCTCTCCCGCCATGCTCGATAGTCTTCCTGGACAATCTGAAGGTCATGTAAGGCCTTCGATTCCCGGGCCTTCGTCTCCGCCAATTCTTTATCCAAGCTCTCACTATGAGACTTGGCCTTGGTTAGGTCCTCATGAAGCACGAAGAGGCCGTTAGACATCTGTGGTATACAATCGATAAATACCAGAACTCCGTAATTACGAAAGGAGGAAAAGGGAAAAGATCATAACCCTACCTGGAGCGCGGCTGTGAACATGGTGTCAAAAGACTCCTCCAATGATAGACTCCTCATTTTAGCCTGAAATCTGGGCAGGATCGAAAGCTTGAGAACTATTTCCGATAGACAACTTTTATACGAGGCGCTCTAGCTAGGCATTTGGGAAGGTTGAGGCGGACTCCCTAAGGTGTCCGAGGGAGCAGAGGTGCCTGCTTCTTTCGGCGACGATGGGCTAGACGGGTTGGTCTTGACGACCTCTATGCTCCCGGACGACCCCCGGCGCCCCTAGCAGAGATGAGGCGGCCGCCAGTAGGCTCCCCTCGGCAGGGCCCTCTATCGGTACTCCATCGGGAGGATTTTCCTCTCCCTCGCCCTCCTCTATTAGTGTTGCTTCAGGGAGAAGCCGTTAGGGGCTGAGTACTACGACCCAGTTCTCGCCGGCAGGGTCTCTTAGGCTCAGTTCCTGTCGTGCTACGGTCACTTCCTCCTCTCTTTCAAAAACCCGATATCAACGAATCTTGAGAAAACCTCATTGCTGCAATACAGAGAGCACGAAGTTAGCTAAAAGAGGGCACATGATATACTAGCTGCGAAAATAATATGTACACTAAGGGACATCTATTCAAATACCAGATGTCCAAACAAGCAAGGAAGTTACAATAATAATAATAAAACTCTTCGAGGCTCACCGGGTGCTGCAGCCAGCGACATCGGCACGAATGCGATCTCCCGAAGATTATCCTCCGATAGCAGTTCCCTACTGGGGGGCACGATGGTGGAAATCAAAGTGTTGAATAGTTCACGGTCTCCCTCATCAACACTTGAGTTCTGATTAGAGCTAGTATCCGGAATACCCCAGTCTACGCCCAGCCCCTCCAAATGTGCGTAAAAGAACCGTGACTTCCACCCTTTAATTTTGGAAGGAAGGTTAAGCTTAAGGACTCTCTTAGGCCTCGACGCAAAGCTCCACCACCCATCCCTTACAGGGTTTCGGATCCTATACAATGCCCTAAATAAAGAGAGCCGAGCGGAAACTCCGTGTAAATAACAAAGTACTAGGAATGAAAAGATGACACGAATGGAGTTGGGAGTAAGTTGTGCGGGAATTAGGCGATACCTATTCAACAAGTTTATAAAGAAAGGGTGCAAGGGCAATCGTAGACCGCCCTTAAAAAATTCTTCATACAATGCAACCTTTCCTGGTTGCGTTAGGGTAACCCTATCCTCGGGGAGGGGAATGGAAAGCCGAATGTTGCTGGGAATCCCAAACTGGGCCCTAAGGTTCCTAAGGTCTTGGGAAGTTGTAATTGAGGTGACCTCCGCTGGGCCGGCTGATTTAGAAGTAACTGCCGGGAGCCCTACCTCACGGCTGGTGGATGAAGAAGAGGCCCTAGGGGATCGGGGTAACGACCTAGACACAGGCCGCGCAGGCCGGGCGACAGGTTGATCCCCGCGGATGGCCACCCCTCCGAGGGCCTGGCGACGCGCCTGAAGAATCTCTTCACGGGAGGGCTCGATCATAGGGTTTTTACCTTTCCTATCTTGGGAGGGATCCATGGAAAAAGAAAAGGAGAAGAAGGAGTCAACTAACCTGGGCTTGGAGAAGTAAGACCGCGGAAGACTCTACAAATAAAAGGCAAAGGGATAGAGGGGACGGGCCCTTTTTATATTTTGGATGCAATGCCTCGAGCGCCACAAAGCCACATGGCGATCCCCGAGGGGGACCGGACAGGCGAAAAGACACTATCTTCCTAGAGATATGTGCCCCCCCTTCTTTTTTTTTTCCTTTTCATGAAACGACACTTATCGAATGCAGAAATTTGAAATTCAAACTTTTCCGCCCCTCTCCTTTGCTCATGTGTGACGCACCTGAGTACAAGGGACATGGGCGAGGGGGCATATGATATGGTTGGTAAACAGAAAGTAAGATTGAGGTCCTAGGTGGCCCGGGTCCTGGGCGGCCAGGTCCTGGGCGGCCCCTAGTCCTAGGCGGCCCCCGGTCCTGGGCGGCCCCTAGCCCTAGGCGGCCCCCAGGTCCTGGACGGCCCCTAGTCCTAGGCGGCCCCCTAGCCCTAGGCGGCCCCCAGGTCCTGGATGGCCCCTAGCCTTAGGCGGCCCCCAGGTCCTGGACGACCCCTAATCCAGGCGGCCCCAGGTTCTAGGCGGCCTCCAGGTCCTTGGAGGCCCCTAGC
Organism: Calamus simplicifolius; assembly: GCA_900491605.1. Taxonomy (NCBI): domain Eukaryota; kingdom Viridiplantae; phylum Streptophyta; class Magnoliopsida; order Arecales; family Arecaceae; genus Calamus; species Calamus simplicifolius. The sequence continues at coordinate 1,874,574 of UESW01003826.1, read as the reverse complement.
CCTAGGCGGCTCCCAGGTCCTGGATGGCCCCTAGCCCTAGGCGGCCCCCAGGTCCTGGACGACCCCTAGTCCTAGGCGGCCCCCAGGTTCTGGGTGGCCTCTAGGTCCTGGGCGGCCCCTAGCCTTAGGCGGCCCCCAGGTCCTGGACGGCCCTAGTCCTAGGCGGCCCCCAGGTCCTGGATGGCCCCTAGTCCTAGGCAGCCCCAGGTCCTGGACGGCCCTAGTCCTAGGCGGCCCCCAGGTTCTAGGCGGCCTCCAGGTCCTGGACGACCCCTAGCCCTATGCAGCCCCCAGGTCCTGGATGGCCCTAGTCCTAGGCGGCCCCCAGGTTCTAGGCGACCTCCAGGTCTTGGGCGGCCCCTAGCCCTAGGCGGCCCTCGGGTCCTGGGCGGCCCCTAGCCCTAGGCGGCCCCCAGGTCCTGGACAGCCCCTAGTCCTAGGCGGCCCCCAGATCCTGGGCGGCCTCCAGGTCCTGGACGGCCCCTAGCCCTAGGCGGCCCCCAGGTTCTGGATGGCCCCCAGCTTCTGGGTGGCCCCTAGTCCTAGGCGGCCCCCAGGTTCTGGGCGGCCTTCAGGTCCTGGATGGCCCCTAGCCCTAGGTGGCCCCCAAGTTCTGGGCGGCCCCCAGCTTCTGGGTGGCCCCTAGTCCTAGGCGGCCCCTAGGTACTGGACGACCCCTAGTCCTAGGCGACCCCCGGGTTCTGGGCGGCCCCCTCGGTCCTAGGCGGCCTTCAGGTCCTGGACAGCCCTAGCCCTAGGTGGCCCCCAGGTCCTGGGCGGCCTCTAATCTTGGAATCATTCTCGTATCAAAAGCACTAAACGCGAGGAGCTGTCGTGTCCTGAACAGAAATCGAGAATCATTAAGCATCATGACGCTTTAAATGACTCGAATAAGACAAACACTGGAGCATTACCATCCATCGAAAAGCTCAAATAAAGGAGATACTGAGCACCTATTTTAGGGCCAGATAACTCTTCTCTGACCCTGACATTCCCTTGGGAAAACCGAGATCATCATGAAGATCCTTAGCTTCCGGAGCAAGTTTCTTAATACCTTGCTAATAATTATCGATAAATAACCACGTGGCACGCTCTCATCTGAAGCTAACTTTTATCTTACACGTTGACTTTCTAGCCGGAAAAAGAAAGAAAGAAAAAGTGACTCGATGCTGACGATATGATGATGAAAAGGAGAAAAGAACATTGGGGGAAAGGCTCGAAAGATATAAGAAAAAGGGAAGGGGGTTCTTTGGGGGGGCTCTCTCTTCTTTCATTAGGAGATCTCATAACAAAGAAAACTGTACTGGTGATTCAGTATCAACAGATTTTCTCATAACAAAGAAAACTGTACTGGTGATTTAGCATCAACACGTATATTGTTTGTCGGTAACAAGATCTGGCCAAAACGAAGGTATAAAGATACGAAAAAAAAAGAACAGGGTGCCACCATTCACCGATTTATTTTACTAAGAATTTTATATAAACGAAAAGCACGCATAATCATAGGCGCTAGCAGGTCCACACAAGAAGAAATAATAGTCAGGTTCCTCCTCGAGGTTCGTCTCTCTCTAGACTATTTATAAGAGGATCATCACTCTCTAGACTATTTATAAAATGAAAGGTGATGTGACTGGTACAGCCATAAGGGTAATTTCGTTAAAACCAAGATATTAGTGCCCCCGGCGTCTCCAAGCCCGCGGAGCTGGCTCTGACCATTCCTGGTCAGCCCTTCTCGGTCCCGGCATCTCCAAGCCCGCCGAGTCGGCCCCGACCATTCCTGGTCAGCCCTTCTCGGCCCCGGTGTCTCCAAGCCCGCCGAGTCGGTCCCGACCATTCCTGGTCGGCCTCTCTCGGCCCCGGCGTCTCCAAGTTCGTCGAGTCGGCCCCGACCATTCCTGGTCGGCCCTTCTCGGCCCCAGCGTCTCCAAGCCCACCGAGCCGGCCCCGACCATTCCTGGTCGGCCCCTTTCGGCCCCAACATCTCCAAGCCCGCCGAGTCGGCCCCGACCATTCCTGGTCGGCCCCTCTCGGCCCCGGCGTCTCCAAGTCCGTCGAGTCAGACCTGACCATTTCTGGTCGGCCCTTCTCGGCCCCGGCATCTCCAAGCCCACCGAGCCGGCCCCGACCATTTCTGGTCGGCCCTTCTCGGCCCCAGCGTCTCCAAGCCCGCCGAGCCGGCCCGACCATTCCTGGTCGGCCCTTCTCGGCCCCGGCGTCTCCAAGCCCGCCGAGCCGGCCCCGATCATTCCTGGTCGGCCCCTCTCGGCCCCGGCGTCTCCAAGTCCGCCGAGTCGGACCCGACCATTTCTGGTCGGCCCTTCTCTGCCCCGGCGTCTCCAAGCCCGCCGAGCCGGTCCCGACCATTTCTGGTCGGCCCTTCTCGGCCCCGGCGCCTCCAAACCCGCCGAGCCGGCCCCGACCATTCCTGGTCGGCCCCTCTCGGTCCCGGCGTCTCCAAGTCCATCGAGTCGGCCCCGACCATTCCTGGTCAGCCCTTCTCGGCCCGGCGTCTCCAAGTCCGCCGAGTCAGACCCGACCATTTTTGGTCGGCCCTTCTTGGCCCCGGCGTCTCCAAGCCTACCGAGTCGGCCCCGACCATTCCTGGTCGGCCCCTCTCGGCCCAACCATTCATGGTCGGCCCCTCTCGGCCCCGGCATCTTCAAGCCCGCCGAGTCGGCCCCGACCATTCCTGGTCGGCCCCTCTCGGCCCCAGCGTCTCCAAGCCTGTCGAGCCGGCCCCAACCATTCCTGGTCGGTCCCGCCCCGGCACTTCCTACTTGGCAAGGCTGGCCCCGGCCATCCCTGGCCGACCCAGCTAAGCCTCGGCTCCCTCGGGAGAGTCGAGACTTTCCGGTTTCCTTCAAATCTGCCCCAACACGGCCCTGGTAGCTCAGGACGCTACCTCTCTGACCCGCACAGCATGACAACGCTAGATCCAACTACCCACTGGCCACGCTACTGATGGGACTGGACCCAACTTCCCAATAGCCCCACTAGTTGATGGGACTTAGCCCACCAACCGCCGTTTGCTGCCTCTCCGATGGACAGGACCCACCAACCAGCCCAGGTTCACACAACTCCCAAGAACTCTGTGGACATTCTCTTTTTACGAAATCCCATGTGATCATACAGATGTCAACCCCTATAAAGAGGCGAATCCACTCAGTAATCAGGTATGAGCGATAACCCCAAAAAATCGTTATTCTAACACCTAGAGAGGAATCCCTCCTCCCTGGGAACATCTTTTCATCTAAAAAGAGCTCATTCGAGCTCCTCTTATGCTGTGACCTCGATTGCTGACTTGAGCGTCGGAGGGTCCCACCGAAGAATCCCTCCGGTCCTGGGGCTTTTTGCAGGAAACTCGGTGAAGCAAAGATCCTCCGATTAATCTGCTTTCTCATTCCAACGTTCAGAATCAGTAATTGAGCGTCATCAAAGGGTTTTTGTCACTATAGGTGAATACAAGTGATCTTGAAACCATACGAAAGAAAAGACCATGAGGATCCTAATGGCACCCATCTCTACAAGGTTTCGGATTTCCCAAGAGCAGCCATCGAAGTTTAGATTGAACACTTGGTCTACTCCAAATATATTCCCGAGCCCACTTCAAAACTTCAGTGTAGTTGTAGGTTGAAATAATTTGTCATAGAATATTTTGAGCTCTTTGCGCTGGCAAAATAAAATGTTTTTAAAGCCTAAAGAAATAGAAGTTGAATGTTTTTCTAGCCGTGAAAAAACATAACTACTCCCCAAACTAAACTTGTATCCAGCATGAGTAAGATTGGAGATGGCCTTGAGCCTGCTCGAGACCCATTGGGCCTACTTCTCATGGGGCTTAAGGACCGGCTTCAAAGCACCCAGGCGATGGTCTCACCAGGAAAAGTCTTTGTGCATCATATGCGGTATAATTCATCCGAACCAGACCTAATGATTGGCGTGTGATGCATACGCGTATGCATGCATGCATCGTGTGCCAAAGATGGAATGATATGTCTGTCCTTAGCATGCGTGTGTGTACATGCTGCACATCAATTACCAAACGCAGTGGAGCTACACTGCATTAGATGCATACAAAATTTTTTTCTCACCAAAAACAACACAACTCTTAATCAAACCAGCCCGATTTGCATCTAACCTCAACGAGTTACTCCCTCCGCCTCAGAATTCAACAAATAGGCTACTCAGCACAAAACATATAATGAAAAACAAAATACAAAAAAAAAAAAAAAAAAATCTGCTCTCAAAGCATTATCGTGAAACCTAATCAAGAAATCCCAATGGACAACTACTTCAAATATTAAAAGCAGCAAACATACTGATAAAGAAACACTATCATCTTAAACGAAAGGTTTGATGATTTACATATATCACGAATGAAAGTAAACTCTGAGGGAAATTACTATATGGCATAACAAAGGATTCATGCGACGTGTGTACTTAAGACTAAACTAAGAATAAGAAAATGGGGCAGGAACGTTGGTTTAACATGACAGTTCACTGCAAATATATCCATCAAATACGAAGAGCTTTCATGTGATCTTGGGGAAATTGCAACTAAAATTTGTAAAAGAAGGGGATTAAATACATCCACCTGGCTTGATGTAGGTCACATGCATTGAAAACAACTAATTGGCAGTGACATGTTAAACTGAAACCATATTATCCACTATCAAATAAGACATTAATACATTATCCTAGGTTTGATTTTGAATTTAAATTTCCAGAAAGAATGTAGGTAAAATGTTTGCTTCTCTGATTGTTGTTTCTGGCTTCTACAATAGGTGGGCATGTTTGGGCATGTCGCATTTAAAATCTATAGATGAAACTGTCATCATCTGATTTATAAGTGCACATTTCATTTTAACTCAAAAGACATTAGAAATAAGAAATTAAAGGTGAGGCCAATCAAGTCGGCAACCGCGAGAAGGAAACAATGCCTAGCCCAACCAAAGTAGCAGCAGCACATACACAAAGGAAACATGCACTAAAATTTGTTACGATTTAATTCATTATATTTTAAAAATATTATAATTTTAATGTTTCATTACATTTAATCATAAGTTTAATAGAGTAGTTGATGTCTCACTCTCACATAAACATATAAATTATTATAAGATATATAAAAAAACAATATTCTGGATATGAGAGCTTAAATTATAACAACTCAATATTTAAGAATTAAAATAAAATTTAAAAATAATTATAATTTAAACATCATAGTTTTAACGAGATTATAAATTTCATATCTAATAATAAAATATAAAAAAAATGCTACGTTGTTGCATCAGTGATAGCATTGCTTGAAGCATGTGCATTCCAAATAATAATAGTAATTATAAAATAATAATATTATTTTTATATTAATAAACTATTTGGAACATATTAAATTACTTAATAATAAACAATAAATTTCTTGCACAGTCATTTTTACTGCTAAACAATAACCACATGCAAGGTAAAAGCATTATTGGTGCAGATAATTTGAGGATTTAAAATGGCATAATCGTAAATTATATTTTCTTAAGTATAGAATTTGAATTCAAGCTTTCTTAGAATTATGTGGTTTAAATTATAGTTATTCTTAAATTTCAAGTGGATGCGAAAAATCAAAAGTACATTTAGCCCTTTGAACGCCCGTCATGGCATGCCTCCCCGCGTGAACTAATTTTTTATGACATCCAAATCCGGTAGCCAATAAGGCCACGACGGGGCTCTCTCGCGGCGGCGTTGCGTGGTTCTCCGACTCGGAGGTCGCGCGCTGTGCCTTCCCCTATTCGCCTGAAACCTCCCTATTTAAAATCTTCTCTCCAACGATCGAAAGGGGAAAGTAGAAAACCCAAGCAATGGAATCCCAGAAGAAGCTCCGGGTTTTCGTCCGGTCCCCAGACCTCGGCCTCCCCTCCCGAGTCCTAACCCTAGCCCCCGATCTCACCCTCCGCTCCCTCAAGTCCTCTTTCGTCCCCCAATCCCTCCTCTACCAAACACTGACCCTCGATTCCCTTTACTTCTCTCTCAATGGCAAGCCCCTCCTGGACTCGTCCTCCCTCGCCGCCGCTGGGATCCCCAATTCCTCCGCCCTCACCCTCCGGCTCCGCCTCCACGGCGGCGGTGGCGATGGCGGCGCCACCGGCGCCGAGTCCCGCGACTGCTACCTCAACATGTACGCCACCAAGAAGCCCGACAAGGTGGATCCTAATGAGACCCGGCTCTCCAGGTGGACCACTTGCGCTCTATCCGCTGAGCCCCTCGCTCCCCCCTGTGTGATCGACCGGCTGGGCAACGTCTTCAACAAGGAGTCCCTCGTCGAGGCCCTGCTCCACAAGAAGCTTCCCAGGGAGTTCGGCCACATCCGGGGATTGAAGGACATGATCCCGATCCTTCTCTCCCCGAACCCCAGCGCCGCCGATTCCGAGACCAAGTTTCAGTGCCCGATCACCGGTCAAGAGTTCAATGGGAAATATGGGTTCGTGGCGATCCGTGGATGCGGGCATGTTTTGAGTGTCAAGGCGTTGAAAGAGGTCAAATCTTCGGTTTGCCTGGTTTGTCATATAGAGTTCTCGGAATTGGATAAGATTGCGATCAATGGAAGCGCAGAGGAGGTCACAGCCCTAAGGGAGAGGATGGAGGAGGAGAGGGGGCGGCTGAAGGAGAGGAAGGAAAAGAAGGAGAAGAAGGTAGGTACATGCCTGAGTGGTTCAAAGCATGCGAATGATGAGAATGGTGGTATTTTGGAGAACGGGAAAAAGGATGGGGGTGGCAAAAGGTTCAAGGCAGTGGATATGGTTCCAGTTCATGCTACGAAGGAAGTATATGCATCTATCTTCACGTCATCGAAGAAATCCGACTTCAAGGAGACCTTTTCTTGCAGGTCGCTTCCTCTTGGAAGGAACTGATGGGGAAGGACCTGATGCACAGAAGCACTCTGTTTGACCGTACTGTTTCATTCGGTTTTTAGGTGGCTTCTTACTCACTGTATCAGGTGCTTGCTATTTTCTTTTTAAAAAAAATTGGGAAAAAAGGAAACTAGAATGAAAAACTCTTGTTTTGTGTGCTGAATTTAAGGAGTTACCACTAAATTTATTGTATAGATGTTGTTTTAATGCTTTTGATCATCATGCTGCTTAGAGTGGAGGGTTTTGAGCTTCTTTTCTTCCTAATCATGCTTTCTCTCTCTCTCTCTCTCTCTCATATGGAAGGTATGCAAATATTCGTTTTAGGTGTGCGAGTAAGCACCTTGCTGCTGACATTGACCGTCTTATCTTTTATTTTTATGTTTTACTTAGTTTACTGATTGTGATGCTCCAATATTATGTTGAAGCTTGTCCACATAAGTATCGTAGTAGTTGGTATTGATGTGCTTTAATTATCTAAGGTTTAATAAATTATAGATAGATCTCTTAAGGCAAGCATCGTCGTATTAGTTGCTGGTAGATGTACTTAATTGGTGATTTTCTGCTACATTGAGGATATTTGGTAGATTCTTTCTTCTATAGAGGACTTAAATATTGAGGCATAACTTGATGACCACATGTTCACACTACCTACTTTGCTACTATGTGGTTAAACCAGTTGAATTTAAGCATGAGGCTACTGAGAATGGACATCAGCAGTCTATTAGCACTATTGCGAGTGATGGTTGGGTTACCTTAGGTTGTAACTTACTGATTTGTGTTGCAAGTAGCATTACTGGTTTTTGCAGGGGCAGGCATGCCCAACTGATTTAACATTATGTTATGTTAATGAGAATTGCAACTAGATTTTAGTGTTCTCAAGTTCGAAAGAGTGAAATCTATGACAGTTGCATCATTCCCTTTTCTTCTTCCTTTTCTCAGTTTTTTCTTGTTCTTTACTATTGTAATTGCTGTTTGCTTATTGGTTCTCATGTTTACATATCTTTCTGGTTACCACCATAGATCCTTCTGTTAGACAGCAGATTATCTGTATGCTTGCAATATATAACATAGGACAGTCCTAAAGGGGTGCTCTATGTACAAACATAGATGTTGTTATCACAAACTGCACTAATTATTGTAAATCAGCACTGAGCAGCTCTATGTGCAACTAAATAAAAGGATGTGGACCAGGCTTGGATTAGAGGAAAAGATTCAATAAAGAGTTGAAACTAATATATTGTTAAACTAAGCAACTGAACTAGTAATTTAACAATAAGATGTTCAATTGGAAACCCTAGATAACAAAAAGGTACCCAGTTGGCATTGCTCTATCTTTAGAAGATTCCCATGAACACCTAGAAAGCACCTCGAATACTGTCACAAAAGCCACCACAGTGCTTACAAGAATATTATTTTTTTCTAACTGATTTGATGCCTCTTGGGTTTGGAAAGGCTAGTGGATAATTATCCCAGATTTAATGCCTACCTGCTGGTTCTGTGTCATATGAATGAAAACGTGGGACAATGGTTTTCAAATCAGAACTGGTTTATTGGTGGTTGCACTTGCCCCTGCTCTATTGAATGGGAATAATCATTGCAATGATCCAAAACTAATGAGACTATTTTTTGGCCTCTATCTTACAAGTCAAAAGTCATGGGTCCATTTAAGATGTATCTAGTGTGTCCAAAATGCATGATTGTTCTATAAATTTTCCTTGGCTTCGAAAAATTGCCTTCGGGAAATGAATTCTGGAACTTATATTAGCTGTGAGTTGAGTCTTGTATGGCACTTAACTTGTGATCCACTTAGAGTCTGAAATAGCTGCTTATATCACCTGACTAAGAAATTTATTATCCTTTAGTGAGTGTTGAAGCATATCTTGTTCGTCCTCATTGGAAGTGGGAGTGATGGTAGAATAGGTGGCTAAGTAGATGAGAATGTTTGTGCTGCAATGCTTGTTCTAGTTGATGGTGAAGTGCTGAAAGAATATGGGTTTATAGGATGCTCACTCAAGTGATCATCAAAATCTCCTTTGGGTACCATGAAGCTCTCCACATCAAGTATGCTTCTAATTACTACATTTGGAGGTAAATCCAAGACATTACCATTAGCACTGATCTTGCTTAGGGGCTTGTAAGGAGTTGCATTTCTAACATGGGATTTCCATATCAGTTTGGAATATCTAAGAATGAACCTGCACTCTGAATATATCGCATTTTCAAAACTCTTAGAACATGCAATTAGTGTCTGCAAGTCTTATAGTTTTTTTTTTCATTGCTTAAGGTCTAGGCTTATCATGCAAACCATGAGATATCCAACAAATGATCAACAAGCTCACTTGTTTTTGCTTCGATTGCAAGTGCGTTCAAATTCATAGGCTTCATATGACAACTTCAAAATGGCTATGAACCATAATGCGGGAAGTTGACTGAAATTTCACATGTAAAGGAGGCTATAGGTAGAACTTTCTAACAAGTCATGCAGCTGGGTCATGCAACTCAAGTCTGATGAGCAAGCTCCATGCTTCATGTCTACTCTATTTATTATCAAGGAAAGGCCCTATACTGATCTCAGGTGCACACTCTCTAGCCAAAGGAAAGTAGATAATGCTTATGGACCCTTATTTGTTGATGTTTGTTTTTAAGAATCTTTACCCTTCTTTTGTTAATGTTTATTTTTAAGAATCTTTTGTTATGGAATCAGAGTGGAAGTAACTGATGAAGTTAGATGGCTTGATCAAAATTAGCCATCCTTTGAATCATGCCAGGCCTAAGATACTTTGAATCCATCTTGTTAATAGCCATGCAAGAGGATAATGTTTCTTAAAGATGCTGTGACAATGATATTATGACACAATTGGAACATAAACCGCTCACAAATATGCTAACTTGTCTTCATGCTAGCCTTCTTCCCTTAACATCCCACTGCACAATAAAGGTCATCTTACAAGCAAGGGTCAAATTTGCTATAATTTGACCCTGACATGTTGAAGCAAAACTTTCCAATAATCAAAAACCTAGTTCTAGAGTAGATTGTTGCTTAGGTTTCCAGAGTTGGATTTTTGATAGTGTTAGTTGGATGCCCTATTGATTATAAAGGATGCAGGAAGTTTTGATTGACCTATCTGTCTTAAATCTCCTTTGTAAGAAAATACACAGTTCACTCTTATAATTTAAGGTCATTAGGACTCTCCAGTTACATCGTTAGGGCAATATGGAGGCAGATGGGCCAGCCAATTTATTGAGAATTCAATTGTGGAAGCTTGAGTTAATGTGAGGTTGAAAACAATTTTTCAGTAACAACTTTATTCTATTATAATGGATCCCCACCAGACCGTTATTAATCTGTCAAACTAAAGTCAAAAACAAGGTTCCTTCACTTGTGAGTTGTTTCCTGGTACAAAAATATAGCATCCCACTTATGAGTTGTTTCTTGGCACATCAATATAGCATGTTTATTGTGCTATATACATAACATTTAAAGCATTGTTGTCAAAGGCACAAGGCATTCGTAAGGCACAAGGTTTAAGGTACCAAGGGCTAGGCGCTTCTTATATCCTAAGGTATTCCTAAAGTGTAAGGCACACTAAAGGTAAGTTAGGTGTTTCTTATACCTTAAACAGGATGCCTTTATTTTAGCTCACAAGGTATATAAAAAAAAGTACACTTTTAATCTGATTTGAAATGCAATAATTTTGCACTTTTTTTTTGTAAGCTATATTTGTAATATCTTTTTTCAAATCTATTATATTTATTAGACTATGTCGACTTTATGATGCGCTATCCTATACATAATTATTTTTCTTAATCTATAAAAAGGTTAAAAATTGAAAGATAGAGAGATGAAACATTAAGGCAGTGTTTGATATGGGGGATAAGGAAGGATATCCTCCCTTATTCCAAATGCTATAGCTAGAGGGGATAGGTCTGAAAAAGTTTAACCAGAGGGATAACTCATGTTTAACCATGGGTTATCCCCTGAACTTATTCCCTAGGGAACCCAGGAACAACTAAAGTTATCCCTTGATGGCAGACTTGTAATTTTAAAAAGGTGCTTATTCCCTCAGCTATCTCCTGGATAAATGCTATCCTTTACATTTATCCAGGGATAGCTTTTGGGCTATCAAACACTACCTAAAAATTATGCTATCATACGAGAAAGAGGATGAACATTAAGGGACTACAAATTTTAGTAGAGAAGGAGAAGGTTTTTCATTGAGTTAATAGGCTAAATATATTATTGTTATGATTTTTTTAAACTTTTTTCTATTGTATTATAAATCTTGCTTATATAAATTATTTTATTTATTGTAAAGATATGCATTACACTTTACTCAGGCTTACATCTTGTGCTTAAGTTCCAAAAGTCTTTTGCGCTTAAGTGCACTTAGCACTTTTAACAATAATGAGTCTTCCTTGTATGTTTTACATTTTACTTATTCGATACACCTTGAGATCTGCAGGACGGTGTGTGTAGTGGCCGAACAATGGCTTTGATCGGTCACTATGCTAAGAGGGGCAGGCCTTTTTTTGACTGGTCTATCATTTTCCATCATGGATTTTCACTGCTTGATTTATTCTTGAAAAGTCATGATCAAATTTGTGAGTGAAAATTGAGGCAACAGGCAATATCTATTACAATGTCAAGTATAATTCTAAACAGTTGGTAAAGAGTATATTGAATATTAATGGAAATCTCTTTTCCCCATCAGTCTTTCTGTGCTGGTCATTGTTACTTATCTCTATTTGAAGCAGAAAATGAGGGTAACTAGTGGAAGTTTGCTTAATCATGCTAACAGACCTGATGGTACTCCTGGGAAATGGTGGTTGGCTTTTGTGAAGAGGAGGAAGTTGATGAACAACCTTTCTTTTTTTGCTTCCTTCGTTCTGTTTGAGATGACCCTATTGTTCCTGTGCAGGACTGTTTGATGATGCATTCAACTAATTAAAAATTAAAATGGTCTTACATTCTGAAAATTAAAATTTGAAAAATGCTTTGACATCTGCTATATTCTCTTTGGAATGCTTGGTGTCTTAATCTTAGCGGACGGATAGTGATGTATTAGAGATATCTTCCTGAGTGGCAGCTGGGAGCATGGCATCTATCCTTTTCACCATCCAGAGATTTCTTGGTTGGGAATGATGGGAAAGGAGACATTTGTGGCATGAACATTTCAACATTTACCATGTTGAGAAGACCTTAAGGTAAAGCACACTGTTCCATTGAGCTTTGTACTCCATCCATATTCATTTTGCTCTGAGATTGGAGATGGCCAATTTCACACGCCTTCAAGTTAAGCATGATAACATGGATGTGCGTTCCTCTCACTATGATTACGACAATAGAAAAGAACTCTTCATCCCCTCTGTTAAGGTTGACTTGTTTTCAGTCTTGTAGCGTTGTTACTGATTCAACTAGGGCGTGATTATATTACATGAATTATTACGGAATCTGTTCATTTTCTCCAACTATGTTCAGATTTGTATGCTCGATAATTGCATGCGGGACTTTGTAAAATATCTTCCTTTTCTGTGGGTATGAGTCATGGTCACTTGTGGACCAAGTCTGTGCTGCTTTCCAGACGCTTCCCTGAGGAGTCAACTATTTTGTCTCGATGAAGAAGATTGGAAACCGGATCTGCCATGGCGGCCAAAGGTCATATTCGACCTGTCGGGATTGCCCACTTCATCGCCCCTCGAGTGTCGGGCACATTCCATTTTATTTAATTTTTCACGTTTAGTCTTTAGCCCTCTGGATCCATCATCCCACCATTCAGTTTCTCGAGGACATTTTCAAGCAATGTTTTGAAAACCGCAACGAGTCGATCGGTTTAATCAAAAATTGATCATAAGTTTGATTTAATTTTATTATTAAAATTAATTTTTATATAATTTAATAAAAATTAAAAAATTTATTGAATCCATCGAATTTTAATCGGTTCAATCTGATTTTTAATTTTTTTAAATTTTTTATTTAAATTATATTTTTATTTTATTATTTTATATTATTAAATTAAAATTTAATTATAATATTATTCGAATCGATCAAACTAATTCGTTGAACCGATTAATATGGAACCTAAATATTAAGCCGTTATTCAATCGGATTTTCAAAACATTGCTTCCAAGCAAACGACACGGCGTCCACGTCGTCGCACCACTGTGCGGGGAATCTGCTCACAGCCTCCATTTTACGCCCTTCAATGGGTCTCGCATTTTAGCTCTCTTTTCTTGTGGAAGCAATTCCTTCAAAAACAATATCTGACTATAGGGCTGCTATTTTGATCCAATCACATACGAAAAAAAAAAAACCCTTCACCATCCAATTAGTCTTGTTATTACAAATAAATTTTTGATTATGTAACTTGATAAGGTTAATGATCACCGGGGCGGTAAACGGTTAAAGCGTTACTCGAAGCAACTCAATCATCGCCCAAATAGGGATGCGTTGCCAGAGTTGACTTGACTCCACATGGTAATCGTCGTCCCAAACGCGGACCGGGTTAGACTTGCAACCCGTGGTTCGTACCGATCGGAAAACGAGCGTGACGAGCCCAGAATCAACACGTTTCAGGTCACCTCACCCCCATGTTCTCCTCATTAACTCGATGCCATTCTGCAGTTGCTACGTGGCAAGTAACCAGTGGTTGTTTTGCGAGACGATGGGCTCCGTCGTGCAGGCTCCCTTGCCCACGTGTCGCTCTACCTAGTTTCCAAAAGCGGGCGTAGACTGCGAGACGAGCCCACACGCCAATGCCAGCCTCAGCCCTTCAGATCGGTCGTCCCCTTCGGTGTTCTCATCTTCTGATGATCCGTATCCATCCTACTGTCTCGCATCCCACGTCCCACTTCACCTCTCCGATTTAATTTAATTTAATTTTTTTTTCAAACTAGTACTAATTTAAATAATAATAATAATAAACCGGCCCTAAACCCACGGCCCCTGCCGGACCTCATCTCCATATCCACCACTCGCCCTCGCATCGCTACCGGAGGAAAAAGAAAAAAAATTAAAAGGCGACTCCCGGGCTCCACCACCTTCCGCTCGTTGCCTTGTTGTCTCTTCTCCCCCACCCGGCCCCAAGACTCGCCCGCGTCGGCTGACCATTGGAAAAGAGAGAGCATTCTTCTGTCATAACCAGTAAAAATAGGACACGTGGAAGATGGTCTGGACATAACCGGTTCCAGCGAAGAAGGGGAACGAGAGGTGGCCATTATCTTTTTATCCTCGTCGCCCCCGGTCGGCCTTTCCTTTCCCTCTCCAGCGAGAGATCCTCCTCCCCCTTCCTCGGAGACGCGATGATGGGAGCGAGGCGAGCACCTCGTCGTTAGAGACCCCTCCTCCGTCTGTGGGCTTTCTCGAACCGCCTCTTTTGACCCCCCCAAAAACTTCCCTTATTCGTCGTCCCCTTTCCTCCGCCGCCCCATCAATAATCCCACAAACCCTAAGTTCTTCTCCTCGTCGACGAGATCTCGCGAGATCCGCTGCGTCCTCCTCCAGATTCCACCCATTCGAGGTTAGATCTTGGCCCTCTCTTCGCATTTCTAGGTTTCCGATCCATCGATTTGGTTTTATTGAGGGTTAGGGTTTGTTCGTCCTTCAGATCGGCTAGGGTTTTCATGTTTTGCGATGTCGTCCATCCTGCCGAAGAACGAGACCGTCCAGATACGGGAGGTGTGGAACGATAACCTCGACGCGGAGTTCGCCCTGATTCGCGAGATCGTGGATGATTTCCCCTACGTTGCCATGGACACCGAGTTCCCGGGCATCGTCGCCCGCCCCCTCGGCAACTTCAAGACGAGCTCCGACTTCAACTATGCCACCCTCAAGCACAACGTCGACATGCTGAAGCTGATCCAGCTGGGTCTCACCTTCTCGGACGAGTTTGGCAACCTCCCGACCTGCGGCACCGGCCACGGGTGCGTTTGGCAGTTCAACTTTCGGGAGTTCGACGTCCAGCGCGATATATTTGCATCCGATTCCATCGAGCTGCTCCGTCAGAGCGGCATCGATTTCAAGAAGAACAATGAGAGGGGCATCGACGCAAACCGCTTTGGAGAGCTTCTCATGTCGTCCGGCATCGTGCTTAATGACTCCGTCCACTGGGTCACCTTTCACAGTGGCTATGATTTCGGATATCTTCTCAAGCTGCTGACTTGCCAGAACCTTCCCGATTCCCAGGTCGGCTTCTTTAATCTGATTAAGATCTACTTCCCGACGGTATATGACATCAAGCACCTGATGAAATTTTGCAACAGCCTCCATGGGGGGCTCAACAAGCTTGCCGAGCTGCTGGATGTTGAAAGGGTTGGGATTTGCCACCAGGCCGGATCGGACAGCCTGCTCACCTCGTGCACCTTTAGGAAGTTGAAGGAGTCGTTCTTCAACGGCTCCACTGAAAGATATGCAGGCGTGTTGTATGGTCTGGGTGTTGAGAATGGACAGCATACTCATTGAGTAAAAAAAAAAAAAGTAATAATAATAAGAATTGAATGAATGAAAAAAAAAGTTTGTTTGGTGAGTATATGCGCGTGTGATGCTTTCTTCTTTCTTATCTGTGTATTTCTAGTCCTTTGGCAGGAATAGATTGCACCCTTTCGTAGTTCTAATTATCTTGATATACTGCTCTTGTGCATGCTGAGGTTCAATTATGCTTTTATCCTTTTTTCTGCTGGTTTTGTGGTGAATTGTTGTGATGTTGAATTATTTGATGAGCCGTTGCAATCATGTCATGCCCTTGATGTCATACATGACCTTGGTTGAAATTATATACATTTATTCCAGAGGCACTGCAGCCACCTGATATATTTTGATCCAAGTTCTTTAATGAGGAAATGCTCACATTTTCTGCAATTTGTCATTTGGCAAGGTATGTGTCCTACTTCTTCTCATCCAAGTTTTTGGTCCATGATGGATACGAGTTCCGATGCTGCTACATTGTGAATTTTTAAAATCAAGCTTTATCAAATGGATTTTAGCTTGGTAATGAATATGCCTTTTCTGAAATATACATGTCATTATTGTGCCTTTATTATTTTATATAAATATTTTATATATTCATGGTCCGTAGCAAGCCACCTCTTCAGTTTGCTTAGGCAGTGTAAGTCATTTTTAAATTTCTTTGTCTAAACTGACTGCAAATGCATGCATTGACACTTTGACTTTGACAGGATAATTTTGCTCTTGGTACTGGGGTTGGGTTGGGTTGGCTTGGCTTGGAATGAAGAAGTAGAATTGGCATTTTGTTTACTAACTTTTCTGCTTGATATTTCTTTATTAGAGAGGGGTCATGGCTTTTATTACGAGGGAACTGGATTTAGCATTTTCTTCTTATAGCTTCTTTTGATGGAATTGATGAACTGATAAATGTTGGACAGGTCCAGGGATGAAAGAGTGGTTGTTGTGATCTTTTATTTGAAATTTTAGTGAATTTGAGTTTAGATCAGTTGATGGACATTTTGAGTTGGGGTAGTAGATCTCAATAAGAGGTGGCTGGTTGTGTTGAGTTAATGACTAGGATGATGACACAATAGGTAGATGAACGAAGATGGAATAGGATGCAGAGGGGGGCATCGGTTTAGCCACCATGGGTTGGGATTTGGTCATGAAGTGGTTGACCAGAAGATATGGAGTTGGATGACACATGATAATTCCTCTGTTTGGTTCTATGATCCTGCCGGAGAAGAATGACACCTACTGCTTGACAGTGGATGTTACAATTATTGGAACTTAGGATAATAATCCAATTGCAAACATGACTGTTTAGAGAAAGATCTTATTTTGTTAATCCTGTTAATTATGCTATTTATTTATATGATTGGTTGACTTGGTAATAAGAAAAATACTAATTGCACACATATCCGGTATGACTTCACATGACCGAGTTTATTGCCTTATGTTGTCAGAGTTTCAAACTTTTCTATCCTGCATGGTTAAGGGTGGAACTACTGTTGTGGCAGGCATCTTTTGGCATCTGAATTTGCTGTTTAATGAAATTTCAGAAAGACAAAGTGAGACAACAGTAATTCTTCAAGAAACAAAAGGAGGAAAAGCAAAAGTAGAAAAAAGGAGGAAAAACAAAAGTGGTAGAAGTTGAAAGACTGGTGAAGATCGGGCTTTGTTATTTATTGTTCATTACTATCGGTGTTTTTGTTTGCATGTCAAGTGACTTGCTTTTGCTGATTCTAGTTGTCTACTATTTTCAAGAGTATGGGCATCTTATAACTTCTTTGATTTCTTTTATACACTATTATCTAGATTATCCTTTTGTCACTTTAGCCTTAGCCGTACATTCTATCGTAAGATTCTGTTGTACTTTCTTATTATCATTTGCTATTTGCTTTCTGGCTGCTAAAAAGTGTCCTCTTTGTGTTTATTTCTATTACTCTTTTTGGTGTCACTTTGACAAAGGCTGGTGTGTTTGGTAAAAGAGGTGCATACTAATATGATAATCAGTTATTTGAAGGAAGATTGGCATGTTGGAACAGCAAAGTCTTTCGCTTGCAAGGTTCGAAAGGGACTCTGGAGGGAGAGTCTCTTGTGCTAAAGCAGTAGTGATGATTATTGTTTTGCATTCCTTGTCCACCCTAAAAAAACTTACATTTGCAATTAATTAATTGAGAACAATGCAAAACAATTTCTTGTGAACACTGAAGAGCTCAATGCTAGAAGGTAAGATGCGTTTGTTGGTTGAAAAATGGAAAATGCATACATTTTTTTGCTTGCTTTTTGAGAAAAATATGTTTATGAATTTTCTCTTAATTAATGATATTAGAATAAAGCTTATTTATAAGTATGTTTTCTACAAATTTTTGTCTCTTTATATTATTTTTGCATCTTTCGCCCATGCATTTTGTTGATGGTTTATGAGCTTTGGCTTGTTCACTCGTGCTCCACCTCAAGTTTCAGTTATAACTTGGTAATGGCCTCCTGCTAGGAGTTTGGCACGTCAATATAAGAACCTCCCTATGGCTATTGTTATGGGCTTTTCTTAGGGGCCATTGTTGGATGACTTCTGCCTTGCAATCTATTGTAGGATACAACTTTGATTTATTTATTTATTTATTCTGTATACTGTGAAATCACTAATTAGCACGGAGAATTCCAGCTGATTGGCTTGATATTCTGTCGACAACAGGAGGGTTTACAGTCCTGGGGTGATGGTTAACCAGTTCTGTTACATGGGTATATGCTGAAGTTTGTGAGCAGAATATCTAAATCAAAATGAAATCGAGGTCAAAGAGTGTTAATTTCTTATAGAGATGCTTGATGATTTATATATATTTATGCATCAAAGCATTTCTATTGCTGAATAAAATTTAATTTCCAGCTCAGCGAACCTGTGTATGATAACAAAGGTGACCACTTGGAAATGCCACAGCTTTATAATGCGGTGGGCCATAAATCATAAGACTTCTTATGCATGCTCATCGTTATTTTCTCAGTAATTAATATCGCTCATTGTGTCTTGCAGACGCGCAGGATAGTAGAAGAGTGGAGTTGATTTTGGTCTGGCATACTTGGATGAGAGAGCTGCAGGTTCTAGGTTAAGGAAGAAGCTCCGTCCGCTTGAAATCATATGCTACCATGTACAACGAATCGTTGGTGGATCAGAGTAATGCTACTGCCGAAAGATCAAATGCTAATGTTGCAGGAAATGATGCTCTGCCCGGAAGCAGTGTAGGTGATGACTACTAAAAACGGAACAGGGGTCGAATCTCCAAAACTGGTTCACTCATCCCATCTTACAGCTTGCTTGTCAGGCTAAGGTATACTATGATGTCAAAATTACTGAGGACACTGATCAATCAACCAGCAAGGTTATTGGGGTTAGATGAGTGACAGAAGTACGATACTCCATCATAGGATGACAATGCTGTAGTTCAGATGGAATATATAATCTGCAAGTGGCCGCACGGCTGAGGTACACAATAAAGTTTTTTATTGTGTCATTATACTGGAGCAACAGTTTGTCATGGTTGTAATAGATAGCATTTTTCAAGAGTTTGATTGTTGGATTTGTCAACAACGCTTACGTGGTTTCCTGCCAGTTAGGACAATGTTGATCGGAGGACATCTCAACCGGTTCCGGCAGCCTTGATGCTGCCTGCCTTTTGCTTAGCAGCTAGCATCCCGGGTAGGGCTAGACTTGAGCACTGCGTTGTGCCTCGCACCAATAGCTGATTCATACTTGGCACGGTCCAATAATAAACGGGCTATGCCATGGCACTGTCTAGCACGACACGGTTCAGCGGGTCTGAGCCGCATCAATAGTTGAACTGTATTTAGCACGGTCTAGTAATAAATGGGTCATGCATGGCATGGCTTCTAATGGCTATATAGCTGTTTTTAGCTGTTAAAAATGGTTATAAACGGTTATACGAGGATTTTGACCATTTTACCTTTTTAACAGTCATATAAAAGTTATATGGTATTTTTTAAAAAAAAATCAGGACTTTTATAAATGTTTATTTCTTTCTCATTTTTAAAACATCAAACTAACTTTTCTCTTCTTCTTTATTACTACTATTTTTCTCTTCTAGTAAGTACTTTAGCAATTTAATTTTTAGTTTGCAAGTATTCTAGCAGGTGACAAGTGCTTTAGCAAGTATTCAAGTGCTGCACAAAAGAAGGTTTTTATTAAGAAGTACAAGAGAAAGGAGATCATTTCTTGTTGAGAAGTAAGAGCATAAAAGGAAACTCATAAATCTTGGCTCCACGTCTTCATCTCTGATCTTTTTCTCAATTTCTTCTTGTGGTTAGTTTTTATTTTTTTTGGATTCATTAATTAAAAATTTTAGATATAACATCTTATGACGAAAGTAATTTTGGCATGCATCCTTTTTCTGAGGGTGAGAAAATTAATCTTCAACCCCAACCCCAAGTTTTCTCTAGAACCAGTGTTAGTGAAGGTCAAACCTTTTTTCGTAAGAAGACTAGTGATGTTTGGAATGATTTTGATAAAATTATGGTTGATGGAGCTTATAAAACAAAATATAGAAAATGTGCAAAATTTTACAATTGTGCTAGTACTGAAGGAATAGGACATTAAAAAAGATGTCAAGAGACTCATAGGATGCATGATTTTTGTTAGCAAAGTATCCTTAATATACAAGAGGATCACTTGTAGGTACTTTTGTATATAACCATGAAAATCATAAAAAATTACTTGTAAGATAGATAGTTCAGGATGAATTACCTTTTAGTTTATATGAATCTTATAATTTTGAACAATATGTTTATTTAGGCATACATTTAGAAGAGTGGTTATGACAAACTTTTTAGCAATGAAGCAAAGTTTAATCAAATTTTTTTAAATTTAATTGCTAGAGTTTCTTTAACTTCTGATATTTGGTCAGCATCTGTAGGTAGTAATTATTTTATTGCTATTACTATTCATTATATTGATAAGATTGACAACTAAATAAACAAATTCTTGCTTTTCGTGTTTTTGATTTTTCGCATTCGGGACAATAAATTTTAAATGCTATTTATCAAACTGCATGCTTATATAATAATAATAAAAAAATAATATCTATTACTTTTGATAATGCATCTAATAATAATTCTATTGTTGTATTATTAAATGATTCTTTGCATCCCATTTTAAATAAATAATTATTTTATATTTGATGTGCATGTCATATATTAAATCTTTCTGTTCAATCTGACATGGATATAATTCAAGATGTTATTTCAAAAATTAGAAATGCAGTATCTTTTATTCATGCTTTAAGAGTAAGAATTCAAGAATTTAAATAATTAAGTGTAGATCATGGTAAATATTTTAAAAAAAAAATTTGATATAATTACTCATTGGAATAGTACCTATACCATAATGCATGATGCATATCTATATAAAAACTTATTAAGTGCTTATATTAATGATCGTGGATTAAGATTTACATTGATTGAAATGGATTAGAATAAAGGTAAAATTTTAGAAGATCTTTTTTATTACTTTTTGGTGCTATAAATGTTCTTTCTGGTATTTATTATTTAATTTCTTATTCATTTTTATAAAAAGTATATATAATTAGTGAAAAATTTAAAGAGATGATATTTTAATGCCCTATTATACGTCAAATAAAATCTAAATGGAATGAATATTGGAATAGGAAATGTCCTTTGCATAACTTAGCTGCTATTTTTTATCCTAGAGTTAAATTAAGTGGTGTAAATATTTTAATTGATGAATATTGTAAAAACATGAATCAAGATCCTGAACTTATTAAAGATGACGTAACATGACTTCTTAATGATATTATGATAAAATTCATGGATCTAGAATACTTACTCAAAGCTATGCTTCTTCTTTTAAATTTCGTTCGTCATCTATTTTTTCATTCATTGCACAAAAAGATACACATGCTTCATCTTCTTCATCTCACTCTTCTTTGTCTTTAAGTAATGAATTAGAATTTTATATACGAAACGATCTTCATTCTACATATGATGAAAATCAAATAGAAAATGTAGATGTATTAGCTTGGTGGAATAGTGTTAGAAATCAATATCCTGTTATATCTGCCATTGCACGAGATATTTTAACTGTGCCGATGTTCACAGTATCATTGGAATCTGCTTTCAGTGAAGGATGGCGTGTTCTGGACGAAAAGAGAAGTTGGATGATTGATGAGATGGTTCAGATGCTTCTCAGCTTCAAAGATTTGTTAGATGCTGAGGCGAAGCTTCAAGATAAAGGTGGACATGACTTAACTATCGAAAATGATGATGACACAAATACTACTGATGAGTGAGTTATCTCTATTTTATAATTATATATATTTATTTTTTAATTGTTTAAGTGAGTCATTTTTATTTTTTTCTCCTTTCTTGTTGTATTCAGGAGGTCAGGCTCAGCCATCATTCCTTCATATACTATTTTGATTTTAAATTAATAAACTGGTAGGGGTTTATGTCAAACTTCTACCATTAAGGTAGCTTTATTTTAATAATTTTTTAATTTATTAAAAAATATTTTTTTATCAAAATTTTTTATTAGGCACTTATGGGCCATACTAGCACAGGCCTGTCACGGGCCGTGTCGTGCCATGCCGACGTGTTGAATTTTTCGAACTCGGCACAATACGGTTTAATGAGCCGTGCTGGCATAGTCTAGTACTGTAGTAGTATCGGGCCATATCAGGCACGGTCCGGTGCCAACTCTAGGTAGGGCTGGAATTAGTCTGGGCCGAGCCGAAGAGCAATCAGGTCTGATCTGGGTAAGCCCATTTGGGTGGAAGGCAGATCCTAATCCAATCTGAGTTGGGCACTACATAGAAGAAATTAATAGAAGGCAAAGCTTTGCTGCACCATGATTCGCGTGTGTATGCTTATCAAAAGTAGAAACGTGTGTGTTTGTCAAAAATAGAAACATCTTGTATCAAGAATAGAAAAAATGTTTCTATCTTTGACATGTGCATTTTCAAGCACTGTGCGCTAACAACCAAGGCCGAATGGTCGATGCACACGAGCTGCACCAGCCCCGGTGCACAAAGACATTTCCATTAATAAAAAATTCTCATCGGGTGTCACCACTGGTAGCAAAGAAGCTAAAACATGGGCATCCCATTAAACTCAAAATTTAACCAACCTTCCAGGTGTTCTACCGTGCCTATTTGGCAGCGAATTTGGATTAGATTTTTTATTTTTAAAAATAAAAAATTTAATTCATAGCATGAAAAATGTGTTTGATTGAATCATTTTCGAAAACACATTTTCGAAACGATTCTAAAAATCTAAATAAATTTGAAAAACGTCGAAGCAACGTTATCTTTAGATTCATCTCATACGTTTTTCGGATTTTATCCTTTCTTTCTCAAAACGTCCGAAACTCGTGGATTCATCTTTTTTTTTTTTTTTTTACGACCTTTTTCTATGCGATTTGCCGCTATTTTTTTTAAAAAATGTTTTTAAAATACTAACCAAACATATTCTAAATCAACTGAATACAATTCAGATTTTTAGATACAATTATGTTTTCCAAAATAATTTCCTGTATCACGAACCAAATATAGCCTTAATTTTTTATTTTCCTGAATGTATTAAACGTTGGCTCCGTGTGCACATCCTACATACTTTCTAGTGCCTCATTCATTTCCAGCTTTAGGGATCAGAACATCATCCGTCCGGGACCTCTTTAATCTAAAATTTCCATCAGCTCACTCGGGATAAGCCACGAAGATTACCTCTTTAATCTAAAATTACCATCAGCTCGCTCAGGATAAGCAACGAAGATGATCTGAAATCATTATTATTTTTATTATTTGAAAAATAATGATGGGTAAGTTAATCAGGCAAAACCGAACCCCTCTCTCTCTCTCTCTCTCTCTCTCTCTCTCTCTCTCTCTACTTTCCCTGTAGCCAACTAATCTATTAGCCTCTACTATATGAGGTCTCATATGGACTTGAGTATTCATATCCGTTTTGTGACCTTTATTCTTATATCTTAATACTAGGTCACGAAGCATTTACTTGATTCTTGCCGTGTGTGTGTGTGTTGCTACTGAAATTTATTCTTTGGCTTGATGACGGTGTATGTCGGGATTCGGATAGCACTTTTTTGTTTGAGTAGATTTGTAAGACAGTTTTTACGCAGGAAGCACGAAGAGTGATCCCTATGAAAGAACCTTCGACGCTCAAATCAGTGAAAATCTCCAGTAATCAGATGAGAGGAGAAGGCTCCATCAAAAGGATCTTTCTCGTGGAGATGATTTTTTAGGAGCAATGGCCTTTGCTAGTGTTCTTTGGGCTTAGATTGCCTTCCAGAGCATACCTGAGGGATCCTGAGACTTGATATTTGTACATTGTTGAGGAGGTGAGCCGTTACCTGATTTTTTGGGCGCGTTTTAGGAAGTTGGCGTTCGATAAAGTCGGAATCCCAACAGTTACGGGGATTGGCATTTGATGAAGTTGACGGATGCTTTATCGAGAATTTAGAATCCCGTTGATAATGGTTGGATTGCTGTATTTGGCTCATATTTTTGTTTTGGAAAGCTCATTCCATGATTCTTGCGATCAGGGTGGTTCATCCTTCGAGATATCTGGTGTGCTTTGAAGCGGTAATGGCACTTAGATTGAAGGGATGAGTATCAATCCTAGCGAGATACTAAGATAGCTCGGTTCTGCCAAGGTTCGAAGATAGCTCGGCCTTACTGAGGTTCGGAAACCGACTCTAATGTTGGCGTCGAGACCGATGATGGCATCGGTGCTAACTCTGGAGTCAATGAGGAGACCAACTGGGCCGACTTCGGAGTCGGTGCTAGGGCCAACTTCGGAGTCGATGCTAGGTCGACTTTGGGGCCGAGTCGGCCGAGACCGACTGAGGCTGAGTCTGGAGATAAGGCCGCCTTGGAAGCTGGGGCCGCTTTCGGAGATGAGGCTGCCATGGGGCCGAGTTGGTGTTGAGGCCGACTAGAGCCGACTTTGGAGTTTGGGGCCGAGTCCAAAGATGAGACCGCCTTGGAAGCTGGGGCCGCTTTCGGAGATGAGGCCAACTTGGGCTGAGTCGGTGCTGAGGCCGACTAGAGCCGACTTTGGAGTCTAAGGACAAGTCCGAAGACGAGGCCACTTTGGCATTGGGGTCGCTTTTGGAGATGAGACTACCTTAGAGGCTGAGGCCGCCTCAACTTCCACCATTAACTCACACGGCTTCATCAGCTATATCATATGACAGTTTGTCTTTTTCTAAACATGATAGTTAACGAGTCAAAAATCGAAAGTGGCTCTAGCCTTTTTGCCATATACACAGATATTGGTGCAATAACAATTTTAACCCACATCACATGCCCCCCACTCCCTAGTCCAAAGTGTAGGTTCGGGCATTGGGAGTAGAGTTTCAGATGGCTTAACTTGATTGGAGGAAATTTTTGGCCGTATCTAGAATTGCTCGGCCCTGCCAAGGTTTGAAAGGAATCTTACCTTGCTTCGCCATGCTACGGAGATTGTTGCTCGGAGAAATTTTACTTGGCCCTATCAAGGTACAGAGAATGTTGCTCGATCGTGCTGAGGCACAGAAAAATTTTTACTTGGCCCTACCAAGGTTTGGAGAATGTTGCTCGGCCATGCCAAGGTACGAAGAAATTTTTACTTGGCCCTGCCAATGTTCAGAGAATGTTGCTCGGCTGTGCTGAGGTATGAAGAAATTTTTACTTGGCCTTGCCAAGATTCGAAGAATGTTGCTCGGCTGTGCCGAGATACATAGAAATTTTTACTTGGCCCTACCAAGGTTCAGAGAAAGAGACTCATAGTTCAAAGATTGGGCGAGACCTGCCTTTCATCCACAACTCAAGAAAGATTATTATTCAATAAGAAATATTTAAATCGAAGAGTAAAGTTTTATTACAATGAACAAAATGTCTCGGTTCAGGCGTACTTCACTAGTAATATATTCAGAGTTTAATCTAGTTCCATGTCTTCGGGGTACTGTATCCCTTGAAGATCTTCATTGCTTGGAGATTATCCGAGTTCCATATCCTAGGGATACTATATCCCTTGAAGGTCTTCATTGCTCAGAAGTGATCCGAGTTTCATATCCTTGAGGCACGATATCTCTTTGATGTCTTCATCTGAAGAGGTAAGCCCCTCGTAGCGGACCCTTTCAACCTGGTTCTCCTCTTCGCTTGGCCATACATGGTAGGATCTAGTGTGGGCAATCTTTTAACAGCGCCAGCCGCCAATAGGTTTGACGCGAGTAGTTGTTGTTGTAGCTCGTCATCTCGAGCAGTAGGAGAAACAGGACGGGAGGATCGTGGCCGCTTCGTTGAGTCGTCACAAAAGAATACTGAAGGTAAGGAGCAAGCCTGACGGGATCTGGGTAGGCTCCTATCTCCTTCCCTCCGCGGTGCCGGTTCAATTTCTTTATGGCTGGGTGTCGCTGGAGGCTGGTGGCTTCCAGTGGATTGGGCGGAGGGACCATCGGTAGGACCGGAATGACTGTTCCACTATGAAGCTACTAAGTGGGTGCAGTGGAAAGAGGAACTCCATGAAGCTTTTGCACTAGTTGTGACAGGGCTTGAACTTGTTGGACCAGCATGGCAAACTGGTCTTGGGTGATCGGGGCTGCTGGCGATGAAGTAACCTCGATCGATGATGGCTGCAAAAGTGCCGTGTTGTTTGTGGGATCAGGCCTTTGAGAGGTGGCCTGATCAGGAGCATCTGTGGTTGCTCTCTTACGGCTGGCCATTGAGGAATCGCCATTCTTGTCAGAAATCTTGTCTCCTTGATTACAAGTTTAACGGGACTTGAGCCCTTCCTCTAGCACCAATCTGTTGCTACTGAAATTCGTTCTCCGGCTTGGTGGCGGCGCATGTTGGGATCTGGGTAGCGCTCTCCCATTCGGATGGATCTACAAGACAGTCTTTATGCAGAAAGCATGGGGGGTGGTTCCTGCGAAAGACCCTCCGACGCCCAAGTTAGTAAAAATTACCAGCAATCAGATGAGAGGAGAAGGCTTCAACAGAAGGATCTTCCTCCTTGAGATAATTTTTGAGGAGCAATAGCCTTTGCTAGAGTTTTCTTTGGGCTTAGATTGCCTTCGAGAGTGTACCAGAGGGTCCTAGGACTTTGTATTTGTACGCTGTCAAGGAGGTGAGCCGTTACCTAATTTTTCGAGCGCATTTTAGGAAGTTGACATTCGATAAGACCGGAATCCCAATGATTATGGGGATCAATAGTTGATGAAGCTGACGAACGCTTTATCGGGAATTTGAAATCCCGTTGATCATGGATGAATGCTGTATTTGGCTCCTATTTCTGTTTTGGGAAGCTCATTTCGCGATTCTTGCGATCAGGGTAATTCATCCTCTGAGATATCCAGCATGATTTGAAGCAGCAATGACGCTTACGTTGAAGGAATGAGGATCGATCCTAGCGAGGTACTAAGATAGCTCGGCCCTGCCGAGGTTTGGAGATAGCTCGGTCCTTCCAAGGTACTGAGATAGCCCGATCCTGCTGAGGTTCGGAGATCGACTTTGGTATTGGCGTCGAGACCGACAATGACGCCAATGCTAACTTTGGAGTCGGTGAGGAGACCGATTGTACCAACTTCGGAGCGATGCTAGGGCCAAATCAGTGCTAAGGCCGACTGGGACCGAGTCCGGAGACGAGGCTACCTTGGAAGTTGGGGCCGCTTTCGAAGATGAGGCCGCCTTGGGGCTGAGTCGGTGTTGAGACCGACTAGAGCTGACTTTGGAGTCTGGAGTCGAGTTCAGAGATGAGGCCGCCTTGGAAGCTGGGGCTGCTTTCGGAGATGAGGCTAACTTGGGCCGAGTCAGTGCTGAGGCTGACTAGAGCTGACTTTGGAGTCTGGGGCCGAGTCCGGAAATGAGGCCGCCTTCAAAGATAGGTCTGCTTTCGGAGATGAGGCTAACTTGGGCCGAGTGGGTGCTGAGGCCAACTAGAATCGACTTTGGAGTTTGGGACCGAGTCCGAAGATGAGGCTGCCTTGACGATTGAGGCCGCTTTCGGAGATGAGACTACTTTGAAGGCTGGGATTACCTCAACTTCAATCGTTAACTCACACGTGGCTTCATCAGCCATATCATATGACAGTTTGCCTTTTTCCAAATATGATAGTTAACGAGTCGAGAACCGAAAGTGGCTCTAGCCTTTTCGTCGTATATAGATGTTAGCGCAATAACAATTTTACCCTGCATTAATATATATATATATAATGCATTATACTTCTCTTGATGCTAACCACTCATATACGACACACCAAACACCATTTTTCTATTTGGCTTAAGAGGAGTTTCTAAGCCCATAACCATGAGCCTAGGAAATGCTTTTATGCACTAAAGATGATGCACAAAGGCATGCACCGAACATGGCCATTAACCGCATGCCCGTGCAGACGCATATGCCATCGCCCAATGGGCTGTGGCATATCCTACACGCGTGCCTGCACGGGCGTGCAACAATAGATGCATCCGACATACACCTCATGCACCAAAAGCAGTACACGAAAACTTTTCTCAATCTATATGATCTTAGCGAAAGTGGCTTTACATGTCACGCTCATCTATTATTAAATGATATATATACAACATGGTTTCTAGTAAGCATGATGAAGCTGAAAAGGAGAGAACTAGTGAAAGTTAAAAAAAACATAATACCCGCTCGCACTAATCTTAAGACATAAAAGATAATGATGAAGAAAGCCGCATGAATCCTACAGCCAAAACTAAACTTAAGAAAGGAAGAAAGAAAAATCCATTTTATGTGAAAAATAAGAAACGAAATTTAAGAACCTGGCGCACCAAATGAACATACAACGAATGACTGCTCTGCAAGGGTAACGGATGGAAGCAACAGCAACATGAGCAAGACAGATTAAAAAATATATATACTTCCAACTGAGAACCAAATGTTCTATTGATAATGGAATCCAAAATTACATATCTAACAGAGTACAATCAACTCCATAATGCCACATAACTACTACCACACTTTAACCAAATGTTCTATAAGTTTCCCTTAATCCAACAGTTGGTCATAACAATCAATCTTCAATGGTTGAATCTCAGAAAAAAATAGAATCTAATTTCAGATCAGATTATTATGCTACTGTAAAAAGGACATCAGTTTGTTAGCAAAAAAAAAAAAGACATCAGTTGAGACCACAATCTGAAGGATGGAAGCGTTCATTAGCGCAGGCAAACTGAAGTCCATCAAACAGGAAAGAAAGAAATCCATATAAGAATCTCTCTGCCTCTCCCAAACAACCCCAACCAAAAAAACAACACAATTTACTGAGGAACTTTCCAATCAAAAAAGTAATGCAAAACTGTCTCAGTCCTCATCTTATTTCACCAACAGATGTTATGGGGCTAGTCTTCCCCATCCTGCAGACCCACTAGCAGGAGCACCCAGAAAGGCATCCTTTCTACCATAAAGGTAGACCAATTACAAAGGCCGGTTTCTTTCTCCCATAAAGTAGTGTGAAACAGCCATTCTACTCTTGGCTGAAACCTTCTTTGTTTTTCAAAAAGCCTCTTACACAACGATAACAAAACCAAGCTTCATCTCACTGTGATGAGGTCGGCTGCAGAGCAAAACTACAAATCAAGGATGCTCCAGTAAAGGACTGACGTATAATATGTTTATAAAAGAAAGAGGCTTAGATAGAATATGCATATAAAAGGAAGGCAACAGTAAAATCTAGATGCAGCAACAGCCAAACTTCACTAGCATTCCCTATCTTATAGTTCTGTCTTTTTATTGCTCATAAAAATTTAAAACTTAAACCAATAATTTGTAGACAAATTCATTATACAGCAAAACTAAATCACCAACACTAGCACCATTACTGAGAGCAAACTTTTTAAGAAATATTGGGGCGGGCAAGGAGGGGGGGGGGGGGGAGAGAGAGAGAGAGAGAGATCATGTCGCATGCATTTAGCAAGTATGCAGCTCACACAAGAAATATGTCAAGTTAATTAAGAAAAGGAAAAAAAAAAAAACAAAAAACAAAACATCAAATGCTTAACAAGACGATTTCTAATCATAAATCCCATCAAAGTAATATCTCTGGTTCTTATGTATTAGAAGAGAGATCATAACACTTTAAGCCAAACCAAACAAACCTTTTCAAAGACAGACTTGAACAACTAAATATTCTCATTGACAAAGCAACTAGGACTAGATAATTACTCAAAATGTTGCCACAGAACATCCGACAGGAATAGG
The DNA here is from genome assembly GCA_900491605.1 of Calamus simplicifolius. Lineage (NCBI taxonomy): Eukaryota > Viridiplantae > Streptophyta > Magnoliopsida > Arecales > Arecaceae > Calamus > Calamus simplicifolius. The sequence continues at coordinate 1,844,991 of UESW01003826.1, read as the reverse complement.
AAAAGGAAGTCCAAGCAGTGACATGAATCACTATGGATCAACTGTCGTCACTTGCTGCCACTCACCATCCACTGCTTCTTTCCACAATGTGACATTGTTATTTCCATCTGCCACAGCCAAGATGTTCCCTGTCAATGACCATGACACCCTCCAAACAGGGGCCTTAAAATCATACAGAACTTTTCCCTCCCACTGATCACCTTCCTTTGCCACTGTCCATATAACTACAGTCCCATCCTGTGAAGCACTGGCAATGGTTGTCTTTGGAAGCCCTAAATTTGGCGCCCAAGCCACATCTCTCACCCAGTCAGAGTGCATCTGAAGAGCAGGAAAACAATCCATTTTCCAGCTCCCATTGTAAAGCTTCCACACTTTGACCGTGTTGTCACAGCCTCCAGATGCAAGCTTCTGGACAGGATCAAATTGTCCTAAGCCAACAAGGGCACCAGGTGCCATTGCTGGAGCCCATGAGACAGAAGTGACTCCCACTGGATGGGCCTGATCAATCCTAGTAGTATCCCAGCCTCCATCTGTTCGAGCAGTGAAAACCGAAATGTTCCCATCTGAGGAGCCACATGCCAAGCAGAGGCCAAGCTCATGAGGTGCCCATGCAATTGAATTGACGGAAGACTTGTGGTCAGTGAAGATGTGTGCCTGAGCCCACTCATCGGGCTTGCTTCCTTCCTTCCATATGATCACACGGCCATCATAGCTACAGGAGGCAAGGATAGATCCAAACTTGGGGTGGGCCCATGCAACCTGCCAGACTGGCCCCTGGTGGCCGGTCAAGGTAGCAAGGTGCTGATGCGAGGAGCTACTCACCCCAATAATTTTGATGGTAGCATCAGAAGAGGCTGTGGCTAGGCGCTTGCCGTAGTAGTCCATTGACACATCATGGACCACATCCTGATGACCCGTTTCTATTTTCTGAGAAGGCATCGTTCCAATTCTAAACTGAAAACTCTCGGTTTGTATTCGTTACAAATTTTCTTCTTTGGTTGCTTCCTGTGGAGGACACAACTCTAGCTGCACAAAATTGCACAAGGGCATTAGAATTTAGAAGTAGCCACCCAACTTCACTGCAGCTAGCCATGGTTTAAAGTGGAGATAAATATGAATAAATATAGAGCTCATCTTATTTATCAGAACTTATATATCATTGTTTATACATCAATTTCCAGTCCTTTCAACACACTACAATATTTTCAAGAACTTGCATAAGTTATGCAACCGATCCTGAAACATAACCAGTATTGAAAAATGGTTGAATCATAGAAAAAATGTTAGTTATTTATATTTTATGTGTTTCAAAACACTTCCCTTTCCCTTTATTTTTAGTCCCACGTTGGATGGTGAAAATCTCTTAGCACTCTTTTGTATTAAGTTGTCCCAAATTAGATATCTCTTGATAGAAATGCCTGTCTGTGGAGATTGGGCCAGCCTTACTTCATCCCATTTGTTTTTGGTCTGGCTCATTCAACAACCAGCTGTTATATACAGCTGAGCCATTAGGGTGCTTTTGAAGAGATCTTCCTGTTACTTATGAAAGGGTGCTTAGGAAATGTTTCCGAATGGGTGCCACTGTAATGTTACTTCCAAAGGGGTGCTACCATATGGGTGCCACAGCAACGTTAAGCTACCATTGGATACCTAATAAATACTTCCTTTTTATCACACTTTGGAATGCATATCAATCATACCAGAATGGCACATCTCAATCTCAGTTTCTCTAAGGTGATCCTATAATTAAATCCTAGAGAGTAGACTTGTTGAGATTCTTTGCACCAAGTCATTGATTTCAGAAAACTTGAAATCTATCTTTAAGGACACCACAATCTACATGACTCTATAGCTAAGTTTTCTATTCAATTTATACTTATTTATTTATTTGTTTGTTTGTTATAATTGTTTATTTGTGATTATTTGTATTTATTATAAGAAATTAATTTGCATCCATTAACTTAAAATTTCAACCAAAGAACAACTTACACACAGACGCTCAGAGAAAGAGATAAAAGCCACACACGTGCTTGATTCTTACCTTATTATTAAGATTTAAATCCCTGCAAACCTCTCAGCAGATACAATCTCAGAGTTATAGCCGATTCAGATGAAGATTGGAGGGGGGAAAAAATATCGATCGACCTTCATAACATATCTCATAATTTACAACGCTGAAATATTATCAAATATCACATTATACTTTTACACAACTTCAACAATCTCTAAAAGATGAGCAAGATGAGATTATCCATAAAATTAAGGCATATTATTGATCGATCAAACACAAAAACAAAAAATTTGGACCCGAAAGAATCAACCACGTATCAAAGAAAAATGGATTCAGCTAGAATGTTCGATATTCCTATGCCATATCGCATCAAATGAAAAAAAAAGTAGAGATCCCAAAACGCTAGATCTGACTAGAAAGAAATCGACAGAAGAAAACCACAACTAGATCCAAAAGAAAAGAACCGAATAGAAGGATTTGAAATCAAAGAACAGAGGAAATGATTACCTCTTCGAGATCACGCGTTCGCCAGATCGGGCGGAAGGGCAGCTGTTCTCCCTTCGATCCCCTTTCGTTCTTTGCGGCAGTTCTCTCTCCCCGGCCGCCTGCCGACCCGACGTCGGGTCGAATCGGGTACGGGACATTATAAAGCACGAAATTATACCCGATTCCAAACCAACCGGACCCAGCTTAGGCTCGGCCGCGGTCCGGACCTGAGCGAAGCTCGGTTTAAAACGATCTCTACCGTTCGTTTTGCCCAAATCTGATGGCGTGCGACGGCGTGCCCACAAAATAGGTTTTTTCTATAAAGTTGTGTCTATGTGCTTCGTTTTTTTTTTTTTTTAGGTCAGTTTGGGATTAAAAAAAAACTTAGGATATTTGGAGAGGAAAAGAGGGAAGAATGGAAAAAAAAAAAA
>UESW01003826.1:1707931-1839972 GCA_900491605.1 Calamus simplicifolius | reverse complement strand
GTAAATCCTTATTGCTTTGCAGTCGTTCAATCGTCCAGCCTCTAGTATCGTCCACGCGAAGCCCCGAATGATCAGATTTCCGAGAGTGCTAGCTCACGAAAAATAGTTTTGCTGATCTTGAATCCTCTCACTTGAATCTTCCTCCAAGATCCACCAGGCTTCCGCTAACACCAGAATCACCAGGATTTTCTATTCTAATATTTAGAATTACAATCCACGATAATTTAGAATTACAATCCACGATAAATCGTGTATTGTTATTCTATTTTTGTTCTGTGTTCTCTGGTGAGGGAATGCCCTCTATTTATAGTCTTAATTTAGCCTTGACATTTAATTCTGACATTTAAGAATCCGTTGTTTGGCAAAAGCGAAGAGACGTCGAAGGCGCGGCGCTTGGTTTAATTCCGATGTTCGGAGAAAACCAAGGAGTCGCGGTGTTTGGTTTAGTTCCGTCGTTCGGAGAAAACCAAAGAGACGAGGGATAAATCCGACGTTCGGTAAATAAATGTCATGCATTAAATTCTATCTCATGAGATGAGATTTTAGCCATCTCATCATATGAGATCCATATTCGAGAGGTTTGGGTTTTGATCTGAATTTATTTGACTTAACCCACATAGATCATGGTCCAAGCCCAAATCAAATTTGGCTAGTCCTGAATCTATTTAAATTCAAATCAATTCTAATTTCAAATCAATATTTGAAATTGACTTGTCCTTCTAATAGACTTAAACCAAATTGAATCTTATTCAATTGTACTTAACCCAATTGAGATAATTCAATCAATCAAATTGATTAATTAAATCATATACGATTCTCAATCGTTGATCAACAAATAGATCATCCTAGGAAACTTCTATGCGTGTGACTCTCTAGGTTCGAACCTAAGCCGGTAGCATAGAAACAACTTTCTATACTAATCGATGTGCCCATCTAGCATGGAACCCGACGTCCGGATAGGTCGAAGAGTTGCCGAGCAAACTCCAAGAACCCTAAGAAACAGTTACCGTATAATTCATCCTCTTGACCACAAATGCTAAGGATGGCTTAAGAGCCTGTCAACTCTAAATAGCAAATCCATAAAGTGATTTCAACTTTAGTGATCATGTGACTTTCACATGAAGTGCCTTGGCCAAGGTCTTGCTAAATTGAAACACAAGCATTTCTCCTTTTAATGGGATAGGTCAAATTCCATCTTGATCCACAACTGACTACCACAAGTACTTGACTGCACCCAGTAACCTTTCGTAGCTGGATTAGAAATCCAGGTGGTCCGGCACCTAAGTACAATGAGTTGCTTGTAAGCCACTGGTTGTGATTTTCAGGTCTGAAGGATACTTATACCTATATCTTCTCGGATTAACTCTTGACAGTAGAGTATCCGGAAATGAGTCATGTTCGGTGAAATGTACTCATACACTTTCACCTGTATATCATACCAGTGTCTCTACACTCCTTGGTTAAGAGGATAACCAACAAATATGATATACAACGTCCTATAATTGATAGTACTATGGCCCTGTCATAGTATATCATTTGGTCGCGAACTCTTTTAAGGACCTTCTAAGATAAATCCTCCTTTATCGTGAGGAAGATCCTAAGGGCTTCATTACTTTCAGAAGTATTAAGAAGATGTTCTTGTAATGAATAAACTGCCAAATAACTTTTATTAATATATCAATTTATATACAATTTACATCAGCACAATCATCAAATGATTGGCTTTAGGATACAATTCCCAACAAACTCCCACTTAGCCTAAAGCCACTCATTACAGTATCTAATACCCTCTTCAACTTATAGTTGTCAAACTCCTTGATGCTGAGTGCTTTAGTAAATGGGTTACCTAGGTTTTCCTTTCCATCAATCTTCTGAAGATTTATGTCACCTCGGTCTACTATCTCTCGAATAAGATGAAAACGGCGCTGTATGTGCTTGGTGCGCTGATGTGCTCATGGTTCCTTTGCTTGAGCTATGGCACCAGTGCTGTCACTGTATAACAGGACTGGTTCATCTATGGAAGGTGTCACTCCAAGCTCGGAGATGAACTTTCGCAGCCACACAGCTTCTTTCGCAGCATCTGATGCAGCGATGTACTCTGCCTCGCACATCAAATCTGCCACTGTATGTTGCTTGAAACTTTTTCAGCAAACAGCTCCACCATTTAGGATAAACACGAAACCCGATACATTTTGCTATCATTATGATCTGATTGAAAACTGGAATCAGTATATCCAACAAGTTTCAAATCAGACTCTCCATAGACTAACCACTGGTCCTTAGTATTTCTCAAATACTTAAGGATTGTCTTAACAACTTGCCAGTATTTTTCTCCTGGATCAGATTGGTATCTACTCACTACTCCTAGTGATTATGCCACATCTGGTCTTGTACATGTCATGGTGTACATAATCGATCCTACTACCGAAGCATATGGAATTCGACTCATACGTTCTCTTTCATTAGGAGTTGTCGGACAATCCTTCTTAGAAAGATGAATTCCATGGCCTATCGGAAGATAGCCTTTCTTGGAATTCTCCATGCTAAACCTCTTTAGCACTGTGTCAATGTACGTAGATTGGGATAAACTTAGCATCCTCTTAGATCTATCTCTATAGATCTTCATCCCTAGGATGTATGATGCTTCTCCCAGATCTTTCATGGAGAATTGTGATGATAACCATGTCTTTATTCCTTGTAATGCAGGGATATCATTCCCGATTAAGAGAATATCATCCACATATAATACAAGAAATACAATAACAGAATCGTTAGCCCATTTATAAATGCAAGGTTCTTCTTTATTCTTAATAAAGCCATAAGATTTGATCACTTTATCAAATCGTATGTTCCAACTCCTTGATGCTTGCTTAAGTCCATAAATAGACTTTTGTAGCCTGCACACTTTAGACTCGTCTTCAGATATAAAACCTTAAGGTTGTATCATATACACCTGTTCTTCTAAATCACCATTTAGAAAAGCGGTTTTAACATCCATCTACCAAATCTCATAATCGAAGTGTGCTGCTATAGCTAGCATAATCCGAATGGATTTCAGCATTGCCACAGGAGAAAATATTTCGTCATAGTCAATACCATAACGTTGACGATACCCCTTAGCAACCAGACGTGCTTTATAGGTCTCTACCTTTCCATCTGCGCCTCTTTTCCTCTTGAAAACCCATTTACACCCTATGGGTTTTATCCCTTCGGGTGGGTCAACTAATGTCCATACATTATTGTCCTTCATGGAATCAAGTTCGATTTCATGGCATCAAGCCATTTATTAGAGTCAGTCCTTTGCATAGCATCCATATAGGTGATCGGATCCTCGTTGTTCTTATCGAGTTCAACAGGATCATCGTTCTGGACCAAGAAACCCAAGTATCTGTCCGGTTGATGTGGTACTCTACCAGATCGCCTTAATGGTGCATCTAAAATGGGTTTTGAGTTTGATCTAATCAACTCAGATTCTAGGGTTCACTGGTTTGTGTTGTTCCTTCTACTTGATGAACTTCCTCAAGTTCAACATTAGAGCTATTTGTTCCTTCACTAAGGAACTCCTTTTCAAGAAAAACTGCTCTATTACTAATGAACAACTTTTGTTCTTCAGTATTGTAGAAGTAATATCCTTTTGTTTCTTTCGGATAGCCAATGAAAAAATATTTGTCAGATTTGGGTTCAAGTTTGTCTGATTTTGCACGTTTCACATAAGCCGGACACCCCCAGACTCTCAGATAGGTAATAACCGGTTTATGTCCATACCACATTTCATGTGGAGTTTTAGAAATAGACTTACTTGGAACCTTATTAAGAATATGACAAGCTGATTCTAATGCGTATCCCCAAAATGATATTGGCAAGCTTGCAAAACCCATCATAGACCGAACCATGTCTAACAGAGTTCGATTCCTTCTTTCCGACACACCGTTATGTTGCGGTGTTTCAGGAGGAGTCCATTGGGAGAGAATCCCATTCTCCTTTAAATATGTTACAAATTCATTGGAAAGGTATTCGCCTCCTCGATCTGATCGAAGGGTCTTAATACATTTTCCTGTTTGTTTTTCTACTTCTTTATGATATAGTTTGAACATTTCAAACGATTCAGATTTATGTCGCATAAGAGAGACATAACCGAACGTAGAAAGGTCGTCTGTAAAAGTAATGAAGTAGTAGTATCCACCTTTGGCACAAGTGCTCATTGGTCCACATACATCAATATGTACTAGACCCAATAGCTCTTTGGCTCTTTCACCTTTTTAGTAAAAGATGACTTGGTCATTTTACCAAGAAGACATGATTCACAGGTAGTTAATGATTCACAATCATCAACTCGAATGATGCCCTCCTGAGTTAACCTATTTAATCTGTTCTTGTTGATATGACCTAGCCGATGGTGCCAAAGATAAATATCTGTGACATCAGTTGTTCTAGGGCGCTTACTTGATTGGTACACTACATTCATAGGCTGTGATAATATATAAATGTCATTAGATAAATGCCCAGTCATTACAGTGACTCCATTCATAATGATATTCAAAGTAACATCCTTTATTGAAATTTCATAATTATTTTGGCCAGAATGCCTACAGAAATTACGTTCAATAAGAACATTGGGAAAAAATGACAATCATTTAGTATAATGACATTTCTATTGAAAACTATTTCAAGAACTCCTAATGCCAGTACTGGAACTAATCTTCCATCGCCGACATTTAGGAATCTTTCATTGTCCTCAAATCTTCTGGTGACCTGTAGTCCCTGCAATGAATTGCAAATGTTAAAAGGACTCACGGTATCCAATACCCAGGTCTGATTATCATATATAGAAAAATTACAAGGTGTTATCATATAAATACCTTGTTGAGCAACATCTTGCTCCTTTTTCTTCTTTGGCCTGTTTGGATCAAGTGTGGTAATGTAAAGAGGACAGTTCCTCTTCCAGTGCCCTTGCATCTTGCAGTGAAAGCATTCAGCTTGACTTTTATCAACTTTCTTCTTCTGCATCTGACCCCTTATAGATGTCCTAGCATGTTGCACCCTTTTATTATTCTTTTTCTTCTTCCCTTTCCCAAAGGGTTTACGCCCTACCTTAGATCCTTCAACCACATTAACAAACCCTTAGAGAGCTGGTTATCCTTCTCAAAGTTCTGTAACAACCCCAATAAACCGTGGTAGTTGACTGCAGGTTTTGTCATTCGAAAATGAGTAAGGAAAGGTCGGAAGGATGGAGGCAAGGAATTCAGGATCGCATCTTTTCCCAACTGCTCATGTAAGGGAAAGCCGAGCTTGCTTAGGAGTTTTATCTTCTCGATCATGTATAATACATGATCTATGACAGGAGATCAATCTCTCATTCGAGCATTGAAAATAGCACAACTAGTCTTGTGCCTTTCAACATCATCGGCTGTGCCGAAAGATTCATTCAACGTTGAATGATTTCTTCTGGCTGAGCATTCTCGAACCGGCGACCGAATTCATCGTTCATTGCTGCTAACATGATACAACGCACACTAGTTCTATCATTGAGCCACTTCTGATAAGTGTCTCTCTCAGAACTTTGGGTGTTTGCATCAGGTATCTTTGGTGCAGGATTATTCAGAATATATAGAATCCTCTCATGCTCAAGGACGATCTTAAGTTTTCTGAACCAGCTATTGAAATTGGAACCATTCAATTTGTCACTATCCAATAGGGACCTTAATGATAAATTAGTGGCCATGTTCTGCATAAGGAAAAACTAAAGTTTATTAGTATATAAATTGATTCAGTCTAAAGACTTGGACTTTAGTCTAAAGATTCTTTCACTATTTTGCTCAAATTGGCAGCCTCTACACCCCAATTCGAAGAATTATTCTTAATTCTTTAGCGGGCACTAAGATCTACATAAACTACATACAGGCCCAAGTGAAGCTTGGCTAACCCATATGCATCTAAGAGTAGGTTCAAAACCAATTGTTTCCCTAAACAATTCTTAGTGTTCAGTTTTGCCCCATGTACCTCTTAGCAGGCATGAAGTGCCTCCACTGAAAGTTTTGGTTAGGTCCAACCATTAAATGATATAATCAGTGTAACCTATCAATAGACAACCAAGCCCGAGTGAAGCCCGGCTCACCTGACTGTTTATTTAATAGTTACGCTAACTTATCAAATAATGAATGATAATTCCGATGGTTGACAAGCACCAGGCATGGAGTGCCTCCAATGATTATCAAGACATCGGACTCATTATCACCCACCTTAATGGGAGGCTATGATCTAGTTATCATATAACTATTTCATTTTAAGGACCTAATAATTTTAGAGGATTTTAATAATATGAAGATAAATTGACTAATCAAGTTCTCCCACTGAATCTATGAAATCGGTAGAATGAAACAAGATTAAGTCAGGTTAAGTGGTACCTAAATCAGTCATACTGATATCCTTACAGGCATGGGTCAACCCGAATCAGGTAAATGATCTGAATCATAAATGATTCACCACAATGACCAGGTGAGAGAGATCGATGGGAGGGATATGCCATTAACTCGTTAAAGACGCATCAATACGAGTAGCTCCCAATTAAAAACCATTCGATCGTTGATCCTAGAGCAACTTGTCATCCCACCTTGACATCATATGGTTAACCAATTTGATTTGACCATCTAATAGATTCATGCTCAACCACGGAGCCTAATCTACTTCCATTTGGTTTAATCAAAGAGAAGGACTTGATCAACTACAACTATTGTTTGATTTAGAGCATTCTTAACCTAATCTAATTAGATTTGAACAAATACTCTTTTAGTCCAGTTGATTTAAACCTTAGAGTCTAACCCTTTATGGACCCGATTTAGCTAACCCAAATGATTAAATATATGACATGTTAACATGAAATATATTTAATCAAGCATAATGTTACTACTCATAATTCCTATATTTAGATCATATCTAAAAAAAAATTATGAACTAATATTTGACATTCAAATAAAACTCTCATAAATTTTGTATGTTTTATAACATAGACATCATGCCATCATATATCATATCTATGTTTTTATACTAAACATGCAAATATTATGGTTTTATACAACATCAATATGTATCATATATAAAATATCTTTTGAGAGTGTGTGTAATCTATGTTTTGATGCCAAAGCACAATTTAAATTTTCTTTAAACAAGCATCAACGATAAAACAATCGCATCACAAAATACCTCATTGAATGGGTAATTCGGATTTTCAATCCACCTGTGACCATATGGCCTTGTGATAAGTTTTAGCCATAATTACACAATTAATGAGAATATTAATTTACATGCAATAAATTAGATCATTAACGAAACACCATTTGTAGGGAGAAATAGTCTCCGAGGCATGCATAGTTTTAAAAATTGATAACTATTATCATTGCGGAAATTAAGAGATTACATATTAATCTATCTAATATGCATCAAGATCATATCTTTGCCTATATATTCAGGGTCGTTTGATCTAAAATATGCATATAAAAACATCAAGATCATATCTTGATCTTCAAGATGACTAGTCACACTATTATCTTAAAGCCTGCCTTAAGATCTAGGGATCAAATCACTTACCTTAAGAATAATAGGTAAATCCTTATTGCTCTATAGCCGTTCAATCGTCCGACCTCTAGTATCATCCATGCGAAGCCCCGAATGATCAGATTCTAGGAGTGCTAGCTCACGAAAAATAGTTTTGCTGATCTTGAATCCTCTCACTTGAATCTTCCTCCAAGATCCACCAGGCTTCTGCTAAGACCAGAATCACCAGGATTTTCTATTCTAATATTTTAGAATTAGAATCCATGACAATTTAGAATTACAATCCACGACAAATCGTGTATTGTTGTTCTATTTTTTGTTCTGTGTTCTCTAGTGAGGGAATGCCCTCTATTTATAGTCTCGATTTAGCCTTGACATTTAATTCTAATATTTAAGAATCCATCGTTTGGCAAAAGCGAAGAGACGCCGAAGGCGCGGCGCTTGGTTTAATTCCGATGTTCAGAGAAAACCAAGGAGTCGCGGCGTTTGGTTTAGTTCCGTCGTTCGGAGAAAACCAAAGAGACGAGGGATAAATCCGACGTTCGGTAAATAAATGTCATGCATTAAATTCTATCTCATGAGATGAGATTTTAGCCATCTCATCATATGAGATCCATATTCGAGAGGTTTGGGTTCTGATCTGAATTTATTTGACTTAACCCACATAGATCATAGTCCAAGCCCAAATCAAATTTGGCTAGTCCTGAATCTATTTAAATTCAAATCAAGTCTAATTTTAAATCAATATTTGAAATTGACTTGTCCTTCTAATAGACTTAAACCAAATTGAATCTTATTCAATTGTACTTAACCCAATTGAGATAATTCAATCAATCAAATTGATTAATTAAATCATATACAATTCTCAATCGTTGATCAGCAAATAGATCATCCTAGGAAACTTTTATGCGTGTGACTCTTTAGGTTCGAACCTAAGCCGGTAGCATAGAAACAACTTTCTATACTAATCGATGTGCCCATCTAGAAATGGAACCCGATATCCGGATAGGTCGAAGAGTTGCCGAGCAAACTCTAAGAACTCTAAGAAACAGTTACCGTATAATTCATCCTCTTGACCACAAATGCTAAGGATGGCTTAAGAGCCTGTCAACTCTAAATAGCAAATCCATAAAGTGATTTCAACTTTAGTGATCATGTGACTTTCACATGAAATGCCTTGGCCAAGGTCTTGCTAAATTGAAACACAAGCATTTCTCCTTTTAATGGGATAGGTCAAATTCCATCTTGATCGACAGCTAACTACCACAAGTACTTGACTGCACCCAGTAACCTTTCGTAGCTGGATTAGAAATCCAGGTGGTCCGGCACCTAAGTACAATGAGTTGCTTGTAAGCCACTGGTTGGGATTTTCAGGTCTGAAGGATACTTATACCTATATCTTCTCAGATTAACTCTTGACAGTAGAGTATCCGAAAATGAGTCACGTTCGGTGAAATGTACTCCTACACTTTCACCTGTATGTCATTCCAGTGTCTCTACACTCCTTGGTTAAGAGGATAACCAACAAATATGATATACAACGTCCTATAATTGATAGTACTATGGCCCTGTCATAGTATATCATTTGGTCGCGAACTCTTTTAAGGACCTTCTAAGATAAATCCTCCTTTATCGTGAGGAAGATCCTAAGGGCTTCATTACTTTTAGGAGTATTAAGAAGATGTTCTTGTAATGAATAAACTGCCAAATAACTTTTATTAATATATCAATTTATATACAATTTACATCAGTACAATCATCAAATGATTGGCTTTAGGATACAATTCCCAACAGAATTTTCATATGAAATGAAGATTTGAGACGCTGTTGGAGTTGCTCAATTAACTGGAGATCAGATCTAGTAATCACAATATTATCATCGACATACACAAGAAGTATAACAATCCCAAGGCTAGTCTTGCGAAAGAATAGAGAGGAGTCATACTGACTCTAAGAAAAAGTGAAATCCAGTAGAGTAGTACGAAACTTCTCAAACCATGCCCGCGGTGCCTGCTTCAAACCATACAGAGATCGCTTTAAGTGACAAACCTCAACAGAAGAGGAAGGAAACAAGCCAGGAGGAGGAGACATAAATATTTCTTCCTTCAGATCACCATGTAGAAATGCATTCTTCACATCCATCTGGTGAAGCGATCATCCTTTCGAAACAGCAATGGCCATGATAGTGCGGATAGTAGTCATTTTGGCAACGGGAGCGAATGTTTCCTCATAATCAAGCCCATACTCCTGTCTATTTCCGAATGCTACTAGACGAGCTTTATATCTTTCAATAGATCCATCAGTACGTAGCTTGATGGTGTAGACCCATTTACACCCAATAAGTTTAACTCCAGCAGGACAAGGGATGATATCCCAAGTGTGATTGTCCTAAAGAGCCTGAATTTCATCCTGCATAGCTTGGCGCCAACACTCTTGAGTAGAAACCTGAGAATAAGACTTAGGCATAAAAGTAGTATCAAGAGTAGCCTGAAGAGCCGAAGAAGAAAAACCATACCAATCTGGGGGCCGGAAAATCATAGTAGATCGTCGTGGCTCATGCAAGACAGGATCAGGTGGCGGTTCAGAGGAAGGAAGAGGCAGTGGGCGACGTCGCTGATACACGATATCGGGCTTAGAAGGAGTATGAGATACATCATCAAATGCAGGAAGTGAAATAGAGGGAGAAACAAGATTAGTACGAGATGGAAATAAATATTGATTTTCAAAGAAAATCACACTGCGAGAAATACGAAGCTTGTTAGCATCCGCATCATAACACAAATCCTTTATGAGAGTTACTATAACCAAGAAAAGCACACTGAACAGATTGGGCAGAAAGCTTGTGACGTTCAATGGAAGGTAAATGAACAAAACAAATGCAACCAAATACATGCAAATAATTATAATTAGGAGAAACACCAAACAAACGAGAATATGGAGAATCAAGATGCAAGGTAGGAGAAGGTAGACAATTAATAAATATATAGTTGTAGATAATGCTTCTACCCAAAATCTAGAAGGTACAAAAGATTCAAGCATCAATGTACGAACAACATCTAAAAGATGTCTATTCTTACGCTCGGCGATGCCATTTTGTTGAGGGGTGTAAGGACAAGAGCGTTGAGAAAGAATACCCTTCTGTTGGAGAAAAGATTGAAAATCATGAGACATGTATTCTCCCCCAGAATCTGAACTGAAGATCTTAATACAGGTAGAAAATTGAGTTTCTACATAGGCAACAAAAGTTTTGAAGGTTGAAAACACATTAGCTTTAGAACGAAGAAAATAGACCCACGTGAAACAACTGTAATCATCAATAAATATCACAAAATATCGGTATTGAGCAGAGAAAGAACATGACTCATACCCCAAACATCAGAATGAATAATATCAAAGCATGTAGAAGCACGACTACCTTGCAAAGGAAAATGTAAAGATTTACTTTTTCCTAGTTTACAAGGAGCACAATCAAAAGGAAAGGAAGATAACTCATTTGTATTACTCAAATAACCATGTTTCATAAGATGTGTCAAAATTACAGAGTTGGGATGACCCAATTTCTTATGCCAAAGATGGCTATTATTATTAGCAATAGCAAAACAACCAACAAAATTTGAACGAGGAATGAAAAATGACTGAAGAGGAAAAAAACGTCCCACTTTAGGCCCTTTCGCTATCTCCTGTCCCGATGCTTGATCCTGCACACGACAACCAAAATGATCAAAATGAATAGAACAATTATCTTCTACTAATTGTCCAATAGAAATGAGATTGGCAGATAAATTAGGAGACACAAAAACATCAGTAAAGGAAGACCCCAGATTTTCAACTGCAGTAATGGGAAGAGTACTGCCATCTGCAATCTGAATATGTTGCTGACCATCATACTTACGAACATCTTGTAAAGCTGTCAAACTTCCAGTCATGTGATTGGAAGCTGCAGAGTCAATTAACCAAGGAGAAGAAGATGTTTCTTGCCTTGGAGACCAAGAGCAGAAAGGGCAGAAATAATTATCTGTTGAACCTGCTCGGGCGTAATGTTGGATGAAGAACTTGGAACTGTGGGCAGAGTGGAAGACATAGGCACAGAAGCAGACTGAACAGCAGTATGAAAAACAGGAGCAGATTTATTCTGAGAGCGTATACGACAATCCTTAAGGATATGACCCTCCTTCTTGCAATAATTGCAGAATTTTTTGCTGCAATATTTTGCAATATGCCCAATTTCCTTGCAACTATAACATTGTGGTGGAGATCTAGATCGTCCTTTGCCTTGAGCAGCGTATGCCATATTAACCATCTCAGAACCACCAGTGTTTTGATCAAGGCCAAGCTGTGAGGCAAGACGCTGTACTTCACGCAAGAGTTCACCCAAGTAATCCTCCAAAGAGGTGACAGGTGTGCGATTGATTAACCCAGCTCGTGCACTTTCAAACTCGGGTCTGAGCTTCATCAAGAATTGATCCCGCTGGCTCTCAGAATGAACCGCTTGTAGTGCTGCCAAAGCTTCTTTGGGAACCTGAGAATGCACCAATCCAGAATAATCACTCCATAAATTAATAAAACCAGAATAAAATTGCTCAATAGAAAGATTCCCTTGGCGATAGTTTCCAATGTCTAACTTCAATTGAAACATTCGGACAGAATTATTTTAATAATAAATTTGCCGAAGGTAATCCCACATTTCCTTAACAGTAGTGAACCTACGAAGATTATTGACCATATGAGGTTCAACAGAGCTGAGTAGCCAGGAAGCAATTTTAGCATCCTTGCTTTCCCATAAACTAAGCTCCTTGGAATTAGTTGGAGCCTTAGAAGACCCATCCAAATGACCCCATAACTCATTCCCTTTCACAAACATCCTGAACTGGAATTCCCAACTGGTGTAGTTCTTGCCATTAAGGCGAATAATAGAATTTTCTTCAGACATAATAAAAAAATTGACAAAGCAGAGAAATCACAATATTTACTCTTCAGAATCTATCGATAGCTACCAAGCAACAGAAAAAACAAGATCCGATAGTCACCAAGAAACCCTCAAGAAATCAAGAATTCAAACAAGCCAAGAGAAAACCATGAAAATAATTTGTGGTCACCAAGAAACCCTCAAGAAATCAAGAATTCAAACAAGCCAAGAGAAAACAATGAAAATAATTTGTGGCTCCGATACCATGTCAAATTTAGGTTTTGTTCTCCATGCCCTTCTTGTGAGGGTTGCTCACTTTATATAAAAGTTGTTGGACTAATTACAAGGCTAAAAATCAGCCATTACATAAGATACACATGATTATGTAAGGTAAGAATAAATGTCTATCAATTCTATGCATATATACAATATACTCTACACTTATGGCAATGATGCTAATTTTCTACCTAAACAATTTTTCCCTTGATGCGCCCTTAGTTAGCCAATTTGAATTTCAAAATTTAAATTCAAAACTTCCGCTTAACTGGTCCTTTGGCTCGCCAAATTAGTCATGAAATCTATCATTTTTGCATATCAAATCAGCCTTGGAATATGCCATTTCTGAGCACCAAATCAGCCTTGGAATCTACCATTTCTGCTCCCTTGACTAGCTGTTAATTCTACTAATAATTCTCATATGCAAAGACCTTCTTTGAATTCGGAACGAGATGGACAAAAAATTCATCATTAGTATGCTCTGACCATCTGGACTGAAAGAAGTGATATAGCTGGTCCTTGATGACATGGATGTCTTTCTGATAATGTGGCATACCACTTTAAAGACTCCTACTAATTAAAATTAGTTTATGATAAATTACTATAATATTTACTACATTAATTTAGCGTCATAGCCTTTCATCTGGCTGCATATGAAGATCACGTGGGGCACATGGTTCATACTGTTTCTAGCTCTTTTGTTCTATAAACTAGCAGCTATCTTTTATTGAATATCAAAAATTGGATTTCTAGACAACTTGGGCCTTATCAACTCTTTGTACTGAGTTAATGGCTGTGATTTCCTCAAATTAAAAACCTTTGCAGATCCTTCAGCGCTCATCTAATCATGCTTGATCAACCAAATTATAAAAGAAAAGAGTAAAAAAATTCTTTTTTTATTGAATAGTTATTACTCTCTTTAGCTTATTGATTTTTTTTGAGTTACCGTAATTATTAGATTTTCTTATTTTCTTTTCAACATAAAAAATTACTTTTCTTCTTGTCATAAATCCACTTTTAATCTAATTAACTTTTCCTTTTAATTAATTTACCTTAAAGAACGTAAAAGAAAACCCTAAGACACTTTTCATAAAATATAATTAATTTAAGAAAATAAATTATAAAAATAAATTATAATAAATTATAATAAAAATTGTTTTATTTCTATGTTTAGATTGACTTAGGTAAATTTATTTTCTGCAAAACTCAAAATATTTTCATTGACATCTCATAATTTATTAGGGAATTAGAAACTTAATCATAAAAATTAAAAAAGTAATTAGATTAATTTCTTTTGATAACCTCAAGAGTTTGACATCTGCTTGTTGCATAGCATTTTCATAATTAACTTTAAGGATGCAAAACCTTAATTAAGATAAGGTAGGGAGTTGATCACCCTTTCTTAGCCCATAAACTACATCCTTTATTTTGCATTAACCCAAGCCTTTAACTCTAAAATTAACTAAATGTCAGCTCCTAAGGAACTCGAGCTCAATAAGATAAGGCATCCGAAAGAGTTGGATCAGGTCAGAATTGACTAATTAACTAGTGTCTAGAAAAAGGAAGGAAAGTAATTATTTAATTGGTTTTGTTTGCTTACCTAGTAAGCAACAGGAGGACCCCCACTGACCTTACCCTTAACTGGCTAGTTAATTAGCTAATTTTTGACTTGGAGGGCTCCAAGGCGGTCTTGAAAGTTAGGAGCTGTCTAGATCTAGGTTAAGCCTAGAGTAGAGAGTTTAATCTTTGTTAACTTGATTGCTAATAATTATTAAAACCCTAACTAAATTATTTTTCATTGCTCTTAGTTCTAGGAATCTTTTAGGATATATTTTTTAGAATCTTCTCATTTCTCTTCTATTATATTAGTTAAAAAAAGAGAGAACTGAATTACTGTTTGCTTTAGAGTGTATTGGTAGGGTGTACGCTTGGTCACCGTTCGTTACAACCCAACCTCACCTGAAATAAAGAGAACTTGTAGAGCAAACAGAGCACGCATTATGGATCTTAATCAAGAAAACAATCCATCACGTCAATTGAAGGAGCACTTCATCCCTTCACAATATACATATTTACTATGCATACAAGTACCCCCAGTAGAGGCTGTCCAATATGAAATTAAGTCCAGTGTAATCCAAATGTTATCAGCTTTCCATGGACTTACAAATGAAGATCCCTACAAACACATAGATGAATTCTTAAAAATTTGCTCAACTGTCAAGATTCAAAATTTCTCCGATGAGGCACTTAGGCTTAAGTTAATTATTCCCTTTCTCCCTAAAAGATAGAGCCAAGTATTGGTTAAAGTCACTAGACACTGTTATAATTTCAACTTGGGACCAACTTCAAAGGGAATTTCTTAAGAATTACTTTCCTATAGAAAAAATGAATTAAATTAGAAAAGCCATAACCAATTTTTTTAGTTAGAGGAAGAAATGTTTCATGAAACATGGGATAGATTAAAAGAATTAACTAGAAAATGTCTGCACCAAGCAATACGTAAATAACAGCTAGTTCAATGTTTTTATGATGGATTATGATGGATTGTCAGAAAGGCACCGATAAATGGTGGATGCCTCATGTGGAGGAACATTTATACTTAAAAATGAACATGAGGCATGGCAGCTTTTTGAAACTCTAAGTGAAATTTTTTTGCACTACATGTCTGCTACCCGTAGAGATCCTCTTACAGAACCTAAGAGAGGTGGAATATACAACATAGGTCAGTCTATAGACATATATATCAAAATTGATGAACTATTCCAAAACTTGAATGAATTCTACAAGTTGGAAACACTTCTTCCCCATCTACTCAATTATATGAGGTTTGTATAATCTGTTCGAGTCCGACCCATTCTATAGGTGAATGTCCAGCCGCATACCAATTTTCTGAGCTTGTTCAAGAGCAAACCTACCAAGCCCAAACCTGAATGTCTTCTAGATCAGGAAATAATCCATATTCGATTACTTATAATCCTAGCTGGCAAAATTGATGCGTGTCATAGTGCAACGATTTAAACACCTTAATTCCACTAATCTTAGGTAGAGTAGCGAGAGTAAGGGGTCAAATCCATAGGAACTTTGAGTAGTTATCTTAAAATAAATTTATGCAATTAAATATTTAAATAAGCAGATAATTGGTTGTAAAAATAATTAAATATAATCTATCTTAATTAGAGTACGGTCCATACCCATAGATCATGGCTCATCCCTTTTAAAGAATAGATCAGTCAAAATTATTTTTCGCTTGAAGAACATTCAATAAAAGGTAAACATAAATAAATACTTTATTTCATAGCATCCAAAAGATTACATAAAAAAATAAAAAAAATATAATCTACTTTTACTTCCTGAGTGATGGATATGCAAATCCGCTTCTTGCTTCCTCTTTTTGCAAATCTGCTTCCTACTTCCGCAGATCCGCTTTCTGAAATAGAAAAATGGTTGAGTTCCTAAGATAGAAAGATGGTTGAGTATGAAAGGTATGATGGTTGGTGGAAGGAGAATAGATGGGAAGATTTGGGTTATGGAGTGGAGGAAACAGAAATAGGAGTGGGGCGGAACCAAGAGAAGAACAGAGGAAAAGGATTATTGGATGATTCCTTAAGTTGCTCTAATGGTATTCTTTTATAAGGAAGGAAGACGCATCGACTCTGTGTATAATCCACATTAACTGCTCACCTTATCTCCGTAGATCAGATTTGTTCCTTTCAAAGGTCAAACTGCAGCCTTAAAAATATCGCACGATTTTCTCTTATCCGTGACTTCTTTAAATTTCGGACAATTCCTTGATTAAATCTTGGAAAATCCATTTTGAGCTCGTTTCAAGTCCGATTTGAGTGTCATTTATACCCTTGGACTCCTAAAATCAAGATCTTCGAGTTGGCAGGGTCTTTTCCTAAAAATATCACATAAAAATATCAAATTTAAAAGAATAACAATAATTTGGTCTATAAATTAATACTTTTATGGCTAGTATTTATGTACTTATTAGAAATCATTCAAATTTTTTATGAAAATCCCAACCTATCATCAGTCCAACATCAATTAGGCCTAACCATCAGGAGATCCAATTCAGAAGCATGTCATATTCCCAATATCCAAGTGCTCCTTAACCTTCACCAAATAATTATGATCTTACTTTCAAAGAGAAGGTGTTACAAGCATTGAAAGGGCTAAAATAAATACTCAACTCCTTTGCTCACACACACAATTCATTGCAAAACTAGAAGCCCAATAGGTCAACTAGCCACAACATTCAGTGAAAGAGAATGGGATAAGCTATTGAGTTAGCCCAAAGCTAACCCTAGGAACCTAAACATCCAAGGATCAAAACAAGGAGCCCAGATTAACCAACTAAGTGTCATTCATACATTAAGATCTGGAAAACAAATAGATAATCAGGTGGGTACATATGAAGAAGAAAAAATAGAAGTCCCATCACTTGAACAACTTATTAAGCTGGGTCAGCCCGAAACACCTGAGGCATCAAAGTCTAATGTAATGTTCAACCTACCAGCTGAGCCCATGTCAAAAGAAGATAAATAAAAAATTAGGGTTGTAGCATGATGAGGACATCAGTTCAGACCAGAGTTCGGGTCAGTCAAACCAGTCCTTCAATATTCCTGTACTAGCAACCCAGAGTCAGCAGGCCACGTCAGGGAAGACCACACCAGATAATCTACGAAGGTCCAAGAGGTTGCAGAACAAACGGGCTTGAAATTTTATGTGTCGGATTGGGCCCAAACTTGGATAGTCACATGGAAACGGGCTGCTGATTCAAAGTCATTGCCTTTGGCAATGAGCTGCTGTGGATTTTGGCCATCCGGGCTCGTCTGATAGGAGTTTTGAGCCTGTTTTCGTTTTTAATGGCATAGTTGTAATTTTTCTGAACTTATGATGTTAGGGTTTTCTCTCTTATTTAAGTTGGTTTTGGGCGGCCGTCAGAGGGAGAGAAGAAAGACGCTGTTTTAGATTTCCTTTTTTTTTTTCCTCTTGAATAAAGATGAATGTTTTCTTTTATTTTCTGATTCAAAACAATTGAATTGAAAATTCAATTGCTCTTCCTTTAAATTTCGGATTGAGAGTGATCAAAATTCAAAATTTTCCCCTTTTCTTGTCAAGATTCGAACCAAACCTGGACGAATTCTTTTCTCGCAGATTAGATCGTTCTTGAGTTGCAGGCGTTTTGAATATCGCCCTGCATCAACTTGGTATCAGAGCCTTGATCCATTCCTTCCATTACCGCCTTGATCCATTCCTTCCATTACCATCTTGATCCATTCCTTCCAAACCCAAATATCAACCCTAACCGAAATTTGATCCAATGGAGCAGAAGAACAATGATCAATCCCTGAGAGACGCCGTGAGAGATGCTATGCAAGACGCCATGCGAGACCAGCACCAGGTGATGCAACAGATGATGCAAACCATGCAGGCGATGATGGCGCGGCTGGAGGTGCAGAATCGTGCCCAACCCCTTTGCGTGGAGGAGCGTGATGAAATTGATGGAGGTAGGGAGAGGGGTTTCAAAAATCTGGAGGCACCACCAATTCGAAGAGGGCAACAGAGGCCTGATGTTGGACTTCCAAGCTTAAACTGGCAGCAACAGCTCTGTAAAAACCCTCGGCCAAATCCTGATATTAAAATGCTTTTTGTTGATCATTCTTGTGGACAACCAAATGGTGCTCGGGCCCCATCACCGGCAAATAATCCACTGCTTGGATCTATACCTAAAGCAGGAGGTTTTCCTCCATTGGGTGCACATGGGCCTTTTCAACCTGTGCCAGCACCAATTCCTGCACCCCTGTCTGGTTGGATGTCTAATTCACCAGCTGTAACTCATCCAGCTGTCTCTGGTGGTGCCATTGGAGTCAGCGCTCCTACAAATCCAGCTGCCATTTTAAAGCATCCTAGAACACCTCCAAGCACCAACCCGGCTGTAGATTACCCATCAGCAGATTCTGATCATGTATCCAAAAGAACAAGGCCCATTGGGTTTTCTGATGAGGTAAATCTTCCGGTGAATATAATGTCAGTTACCTATCCTCAGAATCATAGTCAGGCTATGTACACGCCAGATGACTTGCCCAAAACTGTTGCACGGACATTGAGTCAGGGCTCAACTCCCATGA
Source organism: Calamus simplicifolius (assembly GCA_900491605.1). Classification (NCBI taxonomy): domain Eukaryota; kingdom Viridiplantae; phylum Streptophyta; class Magnoliopsida; order Arecales; family Arecaceae; genus Calamus; species Calamus simplicifolius. The sequence goes on along the minus strand of UESW01003826.1, from coordinate 1,821,105 downwards.
GCATGGATTTTCATCCAATCCAGCAGACCATTATCCTTGTTGGAACAAATGTGGGCGACATTGGATTATGGGATGTTGGTAACAGGGAGAGATTAGTCCTAAGGAATTTCAAGGTTTGGGATCTTGGAGCTTGCTCCATGGCCCTACAGACTGCTCTAGTCAAGGATCCTGGTGTGTCAGTTAACCGCATAATATGGAGCCCAGATGGCTCCTTGTTTGGTGTTGCTTATTCAAGGCATATTGTGCAAATATATTCTTATCACAGTGGTGATGATATCAGGCAACACCTGGAGATTGATGCTCATGTTGGTGGTGTCAATGATATTGCATTTGCTCATCCTAATAAGCAACTGTGCATAATAACCTGTGGAGATGATAAGACAATTAAGGTATGGGATGCAACTACTGGTACCAGACAATATACATTTGAAGGTCACGAGGCACCTGTTTATTCTGTGTGCCCGCACCACAAGGAGAACATTCAGTTCATCTTTTCAACAGCATTAGATGGAAAGATAAAGGCATGGTTGTATGACAATTTGGGTTCAAGAGTGGATTATGATGCTCCAGGTCACTGGTGTACTACAATGGCATATAGTGCTGATGGTTCCAGACTCTTCTCTTGTGGGACCAGCAAAGAAGGTGAATCATTCATTGTAGAATGGAATGAAAGCGAGGGAGCTGTCAAGAGGACCTATCAAGGATTTCGAAAACGATCTATGGGTGTTGTGCAGTTTGATACCACTAGAAATCGTTTTTTGGCTGCTGGTGATGAGTTCTTAATCAAGTTCTGGGATATGGACAATACTAATCTTTTGACAACCGTTGATGCTGAGGGTGGTCTACCAGCAAGTCCACGGATACGCTTCAACAAGGAGGGAACATTGCTGGCTGTTTCTACACATGATAATGGGATAAAAATCTTGGCTAATGCTGATGGACTTCGTTTGTTGCGCACATTTGAAAATCGTCCATTTGATACTTCTAGGACTGTTTCAGAGTCAGTAACAAAGCCTGTGATAAGCCCATTATCTGCTGCTGCTATTGCAACAAGTTCTGGAATAACGGACAGAGCTGCTCCTGCAGTTGTTATAGCTGGAATGAATGGAGACAACAGAAACTTGGTGGATGTAAAACCTAGATTGACTGATGAATCAATGGACAAATCAAAGATCTGGAAGCTGATGGAAATCAGTGAACCAAGTCAATGTCGATCCTTGAGGCTCATGGATAATTTGAGAACAAGCATGATTTCAAGATTGATTTATACCAATTCTGGAGTTGCCATCTTGGCTCTAGCATCCAATGCCATTCATCTGCTTTGGAAGTGGCCCCGTAATGAACGAAATTCTAGTGGCAAGGCAATAGATAGCGTCACCCCTCAATTATGGCAACCCCCGAGTGGCATATTGATGACGAACGAAATAGCTGATACAAATGCTGAAGAAGCAGTTCCTTGCTTTTCTTTGTCAAAGAATGATTCTTATGTCATGTCAGCATCAGGAGGAAAAATATCCCTATTCAACATGATGACATTTAAGACCATGACAACATTCATGGCTCCTCCACCAGCAGCAACAGTTCTTGCATTCCATCCTCAAGACAACAATATAATTGCTATAGGGATGGATGACTCCACAATTCAGATCTATAATGTCCGAGTTGATGAGGTCAAGAGCAAACTTAGAGGCCATTCCAAAAAAATTACTGGTCTTGTCTTCTCAAATGTATTAAATGTATTGGTCTCGTCTAGAGCTGATGCTCAGATTTGTGTGTGGGCAGCTGATGGATGGGAAAAGCAGAGGAACAGGATCTTGCAAATTCCCTCTGGGCGGACTCCATCCACCATATCAGATACACGTGTTCAGTTCCATCAGGATCAGATGCACTTCTTAGCTGTCCATGAGACCCAGATTGCTATCTATGAAACCACTAAGCTAGATTGCGTGAAGCAGTGGGCCCCTCGCGAAGGCTCTGCACCCATCTCGCATGCGACATTCTCATGCGACAGTCAGTTGATATATGCTAGCTTCCTAGATGCAACCATCTGCATATTTAATTCTGCAAACCTCAGACTGAGATGTCGGATTCTTCCGGCTGCTTATCTCCCTGCCAATGTCAGCACAACTGTTTATCCACTTGTGGTTGCTGCACATCCATCAGAACCAAATCAATTTGCCTTAGGCTTGACGGATGGTGCCGTCCATGTATTGGAGAAATTTGGTGACAATGCCTATCGGGTTGAGTTACCAGATGATGTCTTCATTTCGGATGTGTTCAACATTCGGCATCTGACCCCTTATGCAGGAGAGAATTCGAGCTTGAGGTCAAGCTTTTCAGAGGAAGGGGAGAGTGATGAGGACATCAGTTCAGACCAGAGTTCGGGTCAGTCGAACCAGTCCTTCAATGTTCCTGTACCAGCAACCCAGAGTCAGCAGGCCACGTCAGGGAAGACCACACCAGATAATCTACGAAGGTCCAAGAGGTTGCAGAACAAACGGGCTTGAAATTTTATGTGTCGGATTGGGCCCAAACTTAGATAGTCACATGTAAACGGGCTGCTGATTCAAAGTCATTGCCTTTGGCAATGAGCTGCTGTGGATTTTGGCCATCCGGGCTCGTCTGATAGGAGTTTTGGGCCTGTTTTCGTTTTTAATGGCATAGTTGTAATTTTTCTGAACTTATGATGTTAGGGTTTTCTCTCTTATTTAAGTTGATTTTGGGCGGCCGTCAGAGGAAGAGAAGAAAGACGCTGTTTTAGATTTTCTTTTTTTTTTCCTCTTGAATAAAGATGAATGTTTTCTTTTATTTTCTGATTCAAAACAATTGAATTGAAAATTCAATTGCTCTTCCTTTAAATTTCGGATTGAGAGTGATCAAAATTCGAAATTTTCCCTTTTCTTGTCAAGATTCGAACCAAACCTGGACGAATTCTTTTCTCGCAGATTAGATCGTTCTTGAGTTGCAGGCGTTTTGAATATCGCCCTGCATCATAGCACCATTCCCAAATAAACTTAAGTCCAATCGAAATTCAGTCTAATTCGATAAGATTTTATAGGTCTTTAAGCAAGTTAAAGTGAACATCCCCTTATTGAGCATGATCCAACAGGTCCCAACCTGCCAAATTCCTTAAGGATCAATGTACCAAAAAGAATACCACTAATGTGCCCAAGAGAGTTCCTTTGGCAGCCAGTGTGAGCTCGTACCTATCAAACCATATGCCAGTGAAATACAAAGATCTAAGGTCATCCACTATTTCATGCATTGTGGGGAACACCCTAATAAACAGGGCTCTATTAGATTTAGGGACAAGTATTAATATATTGCCATACTATGTATATGAGCAACTAGGGTTGGAAGAACTAAGGGCTACAGAAATTACCCTACAACTAGCAAATCACTTTTTGAAAGTATCCAAGCAAATAGTAGAGGATGTGTTGATCAAAGTTAGTGACTTTATCTATCCGATGGACTTTGTAATTTTAGAAACTAAGCCAGTGACAAACCCAAAGAGCTACAACCCAGTGATTTTATGTAGACCATTTTTGGCCATAGCTAATGCCCTAATTAATTGCTGAAATGGCTTAATGAAACTTTTCTTTGAGAATATATCAATTGATCTTAATATTTTCAATCTTACCAATACACATCAAACGAGCGACTCAAATTATGTTCAGGATATTGTTTATGATCCAATTGACCTTAGTGACAAAGAGCTTGACCTAAAAATCTGCATAAACCAAGATGGGGAGAAAATTAATGAGGTTGCTATAATTGTAAAAAATAAAGATGAAAACTTTCAACTAAACTATTAGAGAAAGTACCTGAACTATTATCCAAACCATTAATAAAGAAAGCACCCAAATTAGAACTGAAACCACTTTCCAAGCATCTCAATTATGCATACCTAGGTCCATTAGAAACCCTGCCTATGATTATTTCAACCGACCTAGACTCCTCACAAGAAGAGGAACTATTGAATGAGAATAAAGAAGCGTTAGGATGGACCATGGCTAGTATAAAAGGGATTAGCCCTTTGATCATTTAACATAGGATTCACTTAAGGAAGAAAACCAAGTCTATAAGAGAACCCCAAAGAAAACATAAACCAACCATGAAGGAAGTAGTGAGGAAAGAGATCATCAAACTCCTTGATAATGGTAATCAAAGTGAGCCATGACGTCTGGCTGAAAACGTTAAACTTAGTACTTTTTGGGAGGCAACCCAAAATTTTTATGTTCTGGCCTTTATTTTCGCGATTCTTATTTCTAGGAATAAGAGACTGCTCCACATGATCACTCCTAACATTACATGAGGCATATCTCATCTAAGTGATATTTCTTCTTATTTTATTCTTCTTTATTCCATTAAAACAATGAAAATTAAGTTGGGGGATAAGAAAAATTTTTTTCAAAAATATTTTGAAAACAACTTGGTAATTTTTGAAAATTTAAATTTGTTTATAAATCATGTGCCATGAAAGAAATTCTTGAGTAAAATTAAATAGAAAAAGATAATAGAGTTAGAAAGTATTGGCTAATTACTGTAGTGAGTCAGGGAGTAGACTAGCTGTCAGATTTTTAGCGGCCTACTTAGGTCATCTAAAGGCTATTAGCACTTTCATTGCATATGTACACTAACAAGATAAACTAGGTATTAGTTGTCAGGTCAATTTGAGATTCAATTATTACTAAAAATTTATAATTGATATACACCCCAATGATAAAAACATGAATTTAAGGAAAGATCTATCTACTTGATAAAAAAATAATAAAATAATAAAAAATATGTATATATAAAAATAAAAAAATAAGTCTAAACATTAGTTTTTCATTGAGTAACTGGGCACCTTCGCCTAAGTAAGCGTTGTTGTTTGCATTAAAAAGTGGGCAATGTGAAGATATCGCTAAAATAATATATATATATATATATATATTAAACAGTGTGAAAGCTATCTCAAGTCATGTGCTTAATTTGAGGGTGTACAGAAAATTGATCAAAGTAAATGATAAGCGAAGATACCATTGTTCCTTATAAGCTGGTACCGAAATGCTAAGTTAAGCATCACAAACATAAGTTTTGTAGATCTATGGATAAACTTTAAGAAAGTTCTGATAGTTCTGACTGCGAAATTTACTTCAAAAACTCAACACTTAGTTAGTGATACTAGCTAACTTCTTTCAACCTTAAGCCTAGATTTAATTTTGCAAAAGAGAATCTTAGTGACACATGATTTTATTTTAATTACATTGCTAAGGGACTATTAATGATTAAGTTGGTGGGTCTGATAAATCTATTTATTATCTCAATTTAACTATTAAAATAAATATTAATTACTTTAAATTTATTAAGAATTGATATCTTTTATGAATGTTTGCAAAAAATAAGTCTATAGATGGAAAGAGCTTAATTTAAGAGTCTAATGATGCATACGACACTCAAATCAGGACTCCATTTGCTGGAAAAGAAAGGAAGAGATGATTTCTCATAATTCTCGATGCAAACTAAGGCAGATGATTGAAATGGATGGCTGAGGAGTTTTCTTACGATATCTTAACGATCTTGAGCCCGATTGACTCCAACTTTGAATAGGAGAAAGCCCTAGACAAGCTCTATAAAAGGAGGAGCTAAGGCAGTAGTTTGGGAAGGAGGAGTTTTCTACAAAGTTTTTTTTCTTCTTCTTTTATTTAGATCATTGTATTTAGGTCTGGAAGAGGAAAATTATGGAGGGGATGCTGGCCGCAGCAATGCGCGGCTAGATTTCTTCAACTTGGGATGATGATGAGGCATGCAACTAGGTTCTATCTTTCTTTTTATTCTTAATTTTTATGCAATGAAAACATGTGCTTCTTTCATATATTTTTTAAGTTATTTTTCTGATCAAGGTTTTGATCTGGCATACACGGCCTATACCCTCTATCGACATGCTGTGATCTCAGGATATGGTACGTGCCTAAGAGAGATAGATCGTAGTATAGTAGTTTAGACCTCTAACTTTATAAATAATTAGATAGTTTATACTCTAAGAGGACGTGTCGTGAACTCCTGATACGGTAGGTGCCTAACAAGAGATAAATTATTCTAACCTTTAATTTGTAAAAATTATTGCTAGTGCAACATAAAGAAAAGAAGATAAAACCTGTTTGCATGGTGTATTCATATTCCTGGGTTGCTTCTCTTGCTGTTTTAATTTTGTTAATTAATTAGTTGTTATCTTTTAATAACTGATATTCTTAATATAATCCTCTATATAGCTGATCCCTGATGACATGGATGTCTTTCTGATAATGCGGCGTACCACTTTAAAGACTCCTACTAATTAAAATTAGATTCTGATAAATTACTATAATATTTACTACATTAATTTAGCGTCATAGCCTTTCATCTGGCTGCATATGAAGATCACGTGGGGCACATGGTTCATACTGTTTCTAGCTCTTTTGTTCTATAAACTAGCAGCTATCTTTTATTGAATATCAAAAATTGGAATTCTAGACAACTTGGGCCTTATCAACTCTTTGTACTGAGTTAATGGCTGTGATTTCCTCAAATTAAAAACCTTTGCAGATCCTTCAGCGCTCATCTAATCATGCATGATCAACCAAATTATAACTTTGTTGCTTGATGTTGGATCTATTAATTGGAACTGCTCATCTGTACAAGCACAAATGGAGCAAGGTTTTAGCTCTGCACGTTGAAGAAGACAATCTCATCTTAAAAATAATTTTAAAGAAAGAAAAGTTTTATGTCCATAGTCTTAAAAGATTTGTAAAATGTGATAAATACGATGAACCATGCACGCATCAATGGACGCAAACCAGTGCGTATTGATTACGTGGTATGATGGCCAAACAGTGGTCCCGCCAATTAAGTTAATTCGAAAGGAGAACATCATGTCATGCATCTCCTAATCCAGGCGCATCTCTTGCGTGAGGTCATGCCCTACGTCACATAATTATCCCATATTCCAAAAGCAACAAACCGAGCCCTAGCTATTCCAAAAGTCGTGCTGCACCGTTAGAACGGTGCAAGATCTCTAACGGTGCAGCATCAAGATCTATTGAGTCTTGACATGTACGATGGCACAGTGCTCAATTAATTCGTATGTTCAATATATGCATACTACACTGAAGAATAATATAGTAAATTTTATTCTATAGTTATAGAAAAAGACTTTATGTATCATCTTCGGTACATAAAGTTACACATCGAGCATGACCATTAGCCATGCACCCCATGCGCGCATGCTGCGGTCCAATTTGTGGTCATTGGCCTTGCGCTCTGCATGCGCGCGTGTCACGGCTCATTCGGCAGCGGCGCGCCTCGTACGCGCGCACCATGGCCCATTGGGCATTGGCACATCCCGCATGCGCGCATCCATGGGTACGCAATCAATGCGCATGCCCGATGCACAGCTTTAAGCATCGAAGGCAGTGCATAAAGACTTTTTCATAGCTATATCGTATTAGCAACACGTCCGTGCGTGGCTTTGTGCATCATCTTCGCTACACAAAGACTTTTTCATAGCTATATCCGATTTGATGGTGCACAAAGACTTTTCTATAGCTATTTCCGGTATCCAAGGAAAGGCCCATTAACCAGATGGTCAATAATGTTCAAATCAATAACTAAAAACCACGGACCTTGCATGCCTACCAAACGAGTGAATTTTACTTATTTTTGAAGAAAACCTTGAATTTGACATAGACCGCGAGACAGCTAAGATATTAAGTTGGCTTTGCCTAGATACTTGAAAGCTTCCACGATCAAAGCCTCCCAAGCAAAGTTTCACCCATTCTAGACGAGTTGTAATTATCCCAATTACGCGTGAGGTTTGTTGTTGTTTTGATTTACGTGGAAGGGAGTACTTGGCAGAATCCAAAGTTTCACTGGCCAATTGGAATTTCTGCATCGTAATACCCCAAGTTACTGTTAATTCCGTGAGCAAAGAAATAACAGCTTTGAGCATGGAATAATTGGAGGGCTCTTATATAATGACTTATTTGGCTATTTTAGCAGAAAATAATGGGTAAAAGGGATCAAATCAATTTTCTTAAAAAACAAAATCGTTATTTATTTGTAAAGCATTTGCTGAGGCCATATCATTTATTCAACGCGAAGGAACTTATAATATCTGATATGAAAGAAACAAATCAATTTTTTTCTCTAATTTTTTCTCAAAAGAAAGAAAATTTGCACTGCTAAAATGATATCTATTAGTCCATGTGAAAAAATCAACCTTTTCATGTGAATATCAACCTTTTCAACGCTTTACGATAGAAATATGTTAGCCGGACAGCCCTTTCTTTCCCTGGTTTATCTGAGAAAAGAAGTTTCCACCCTTATAAACTTTCAATTGACTACTTCCAAGAATGAATCTCTAAAAGTCAATACTTTATATACAAGGAAGGATGATGCATTCCTCCAAATAGAGAGAGAGAGAGAGAGAGAGAGAGAGAGTCTAATCTCACTTTTTTTTTCTTAAGGCTCTATTTGGTAAAGATATTGATGGTATAGCTTTTAAAAGTAAAATTTTTGAAAAAAGTTATTTGTTATTTAGTAATTATATTTTTAAAGTGATATAAAGTGATGTAAGAGTTTAACATTTATTTGATAGCTAATCTAAAAATATACTTTTATAATAAAAATATTCTTATCCTAGATTTAGTGTAAATCCATGGATGTAACATGAGATTCTTTTATTTATCTTCTAAATCTAGCAATCTAGCATTATCTTACAAGAAGATAATATATGTGAAGATATTACATTATTATTGAAGAAAAACCCCCACAAAAGCAAAGACTTGTTAATTTGGGTTTTTAGTTATGCTCTTTTCCTTTGCCATGCAATTACTTTACCATTTGTTTTCATCAACAACTCTTTATCCCACCATGTGGTTTTTAATCATTCTTCATTCACTTGAGACGTGTGTTAGCTGAAGGAATTCCATCTTCGCTCACGGGGAACATGTAACTCAAATTATATAAATAAATTGATTAAAGTTAATAATAATTATTAGACTTAAAAAGGTTTAAGAAAATATAAGAAATATTATTAAACTTCCCATACTTTTTGGGTTTTCCTCCACACATATTTCCAAATAACAAAATAACAAAAACAAAAGAAACGAACCCATAAATTATATATATATATATATATATTTGAAGGGTGTTAAATGTCATAAACGAGCTTTTAGAAGCAAAACAACAGAACATATGGTTAGCCTGCACCAAAATGGAGAGCGAGAGGCTATTGTAGGCACTCAAGGTTAGGGAGCATGAAGGTGATCAGGCCCTCATAATAGTAGTGATAGTGATCAGGCCCTCATAATTGTAGCCTACCGACCACCTCGCTTGTTGAAGCCACTGGCATCACCGTAAAGATCATGTTCCCAAAGTACCCAATAGGAAGTAGCTGCTAATTGAGATGCTACTGGTCATTCGTTAATTCGATGTTCATATTGGCAGGTTGGTTTGAGATGAGCTCACAGTCGTCGATGGTGATGTAGTCTGAGGATGTCGAGATGGGCTTAGTAATGAAATAATAGTTATAGTGGGATATAAAAATGAAAAAACTCGAAGACTAAAGTTTATGGACAAAGAAAGAACCAAAAGATAAAGAAAAAATATATATAAATTATAATATATAAATTTTATAATATTATTGTCCTAAATTATATGAAAAATATATGTATAAATTAAGAATACTTATATTGTGCTATGCGGTAAAACTCAGCCTATGGTCCAGTCCAATAATCCTCATTTCAGGACGTAATTACTCTAGAAAAATAATCTAATGACTTAACTATGCTAATCATTATTCTTTTATATAATCAAAAAGTTCTCCCTTTATGCGCTCTGTTTGGATGGAGAGAAAAGTGAAAGGAAAGAGAACTAGAGAAAAAGAAAAGTGGAGGAAAGAAAATTGAAGAGAAAATATTTTCTCTCCTTCTGTTTGGATGAGTGGAAGAAAAATAGAAAGGAGAGAAAAGTTGATAATTTACAATGACAATAATATCCCTATTATAAATGATTAAAAAATGCATCAGTTATTTTTTTTTGAAAAGGTCAATATTGGAATGAAAAAAAAATAAAAGAACACTTTTGAGTTTTCTCTCCGAAATCTCTCTGGTTTTGGAGAGAATTTTATGTGGGGCCCACCACTTTTTTCTCTTTGTTTTTTCCTTTAGTTTTCTTTCCTCCCTACTTGTCTCTCCATCCAAACAAGATAAATTTTATTTTCTCTCCTATTTTCTTCCCTAATTTTCTTTCCTCTCTAGTTTTCTCTCCATCCAAATAGAGGCTTAGGTACTGTCAGAATGGCGGTGGAGCAAGCGAAGAGGTATCTCCTTCATGTTATCAATGCAGCAATGAGTGACTCTCTCTTTTTCTCCATCACCCAACATTAGTTGATAGTTGTCGGCTTGATGTAACAACCATCAAAGCCCATAACCATAGGAAAAACACTGGATCTACTCCTTACACAGCAGTAAAATAAATGAATAACCTATTCCTTGGCCCACTCAGCCCGAGCCGCTTCTAGTGCCTTCTCGACCTCCTCTTCCTTAACCTGAGCTTGGACAACTTCCTCATGCGATTGGTCGAGAGCGGCCTCGGCCTGGGATAGGACACTCTTGACATCGGCCAAGGAGTTCACCGCTTGCATAAACAAATCACAGTAATGAGTGACAAGGAAAACTCAGTTAAAAGACATGACAGAGGGGAAATCACTTACCCAAAAATGAGCCACGAAGGCTTCACGGAAGAAGACGAAGGACCTTTGGTTCTGAAGGTCCCTCTAAAGCTTGGGCATGCAAACCTGAGCCATTGTCCTCTCGGCCCAACGGCCGTGGTGCTCAAGGAGGGATCGGAAGAAAGTGACCTCTGCTTCGACTTCCTCCACAGTCCTAGCGGGCATCGAAGCCACTAGGGCTTGGTCAAGGGCCGACGACACATCTTCCGACAACTCCGTCGCTTTCAGAGGCTCCTTAGTCGTCAGCTCTATCATTGGGGGGGGGGGGGGCAGCTTCTGGGGCCGACCCTGCGACCAGTTCGGTCGACCCCACATCGGGTGCAACCGATTATGGTGACGGTGAAACTGCAGCACTTGACCCCTCCGGGGGCGTGTCGGTAAGATCTATGGGTGCCTCCTGGTCCACCCGAGGCCTACGCACCAGGGGAGTTGGGACCAGGATGGAGTTGGTGACGGGGACCGTGGCCTCTTCCCTGATGCTTCGGCCTCTTCGACCCTTCCTCTGGCCCTTTCAGCCTTGGCCTCTTTCTTCCGGGCCTCCTTAGCCTTGGCCTTTTCTCAGCAAGGGCCCCATCTGCCTGGGCTACTCTCTTCCTGGCTACTGTTTTTCTTATGGCCTGAACCGACGATAGCATACCTGCACGAGTTAGAAAGGAGTTGGTAAAAAAAAAAAGGAAAGGGAGAAGATAAGAAAAGCCGGCTGAAAAGAAGCCTGACTGCTCACCACCACTCGGGATGAGGCCCGCTAGCCAGAGGTTCTCCTCGGCTAAGAGTTGGTTGCATCGGGGAGCATCAGCAGTTATCAGCTGCCCAAATGCCTCTTGGTCTTTTGGGAGTATCGATGAATTATTGTTCGGCTCGGTATTTGGTGTCCCCCAAACTGCCCTCACCCCGTCAACATGAGGAGAGAAAAACCTATCTTTCCACCCCTTGATGGATGTAGAAAGGTATAATCTAAGGGTTCTGGTCGGTCTAGGGGCAAAGGACCACCACCCCGATTGTTTACGAAGGGTATAAAAGCATCAAAAGAGGGAGATATTAGCCTCTATCCCATGGAGGTAGCATAGCACCAGGAAACCTATGATAGTCCGAATGGAATTCGGAACTAACTATGCTGGTGCCAATGAGTATCTGTCTAAAAGGTTAAGGATAAAGGGATGAAGGGGTAGACGAAGGCCAGCCTTAAAGAAAGTTTCGTATAGGGCGACTCTACCAGGACAAGTGGAAGTCACCCTATCGTTAGGAGCGGGGCGGAATAGGCCAAGGCTGGTGGGGAGGCTATACTTGGCCCTAAGGTTAACTATCTCTTGGGCGATCATGATGGAGGCAGTCCCCTCAGGGGACTCCCTCACGGCGGAGGAAGGGCCTGCGATGGTCAGACGACGCCCAACAAAGGCCTGGCCAGCGGGCGAGCGACTCCCGGTGGGAGATCGTCCGACGACATGCCACTGCTCTAAAGGAATCCTATCAACGGAAGAGGAGGACCAACTTGGTGCAGGAGATGAGGAAGGTTGTGAAGGGTCGGGGGAATAGCCCCCAGAATCAGAAATAAAGCTAGAAAGGGAAGAATCCATGAAGGCAAGCAAGGTGGTCTAACTTGGAAGAAAGGTCGGAAAGCTGAAAGCTGGGCTCGGGAAGAAGAAACAGAAGCAGATGAAGATGAACGGGCGCTCGAACGAGGGTTAGATTGAGAGGAAAGGGCAAAAGCAGTAGAAGCGAAAGACTGAGGTCAGGGACAACCCCCCTTTTATAGCCTCGTCGTTTCAAATCATCCCACCTGCTCCAATTTGTACGGTTCCCAGAGCTGAGTAATGATTCGGCAGCTTGCCTCGGCCTTGACCTCGGACTTGAGCCTCGCCTCAGCCTCGGCCTCGGCCTTAGCATGCTCTTGGCCGCTAATTTTGGTGGAGGAACCAACCTCAAGCATGGTTCCCATCGACCTAACAAGTGCCTAGGATTGCCATGTGGCCCACCAACCCACTTTTCGCTAAGACTATAGGCAGTTACTGATAGTTATGGTGCACGTCTAGCGGTTAGGTGGCCACCTACGACTTACAGCGCCGATCCTAGTGGACGATGTGATTCAATGGTCATCCCCGAAGGGTAAGAGGGACCTTCGAACATGTATAAGAACCTTTGCTCATAATGAGGAAGGGGATTCATTCTGAACTACTCATCTATAGTGCTGTTCTCCAGACCACTAACTAAAGCATCGGAGGGTCCCCGTCGGAACCACCGGTCCGGGACTTTTGTTGCAGGTTTTTGGCTAAGGGAAGCGGTCATGTTATCTTCTCGAAGGCCCGCGGAGTTCTTTTCCTGCCCGACGCTCTCTGGAAGTGATTTGGCAGCAACAAACAGGATAGAGGGAACTAATAAATTTTGTATGATGTTTAATAAGCCAATACTGTAAACAGAGATGAATATACCTATGCTGCAGTCATTTTAAGTTTGCTAGTTTATTCCTCCTCTCACCTGACTGTTGTCAGCATTATCTAGCCTCCAACATTTGTCTGGGTTTTCTTATATTTTATATTGTAAGGTTCAGTTCATGGTGGTTATTTAAATTGCCATATCCTATGCCTGAATTATTTGGATCGCATGGAGGAGTTAGTGTCTTGTGCATCTCAGCCTTTGGATGAGGGTTCAGAACCTCTATCAATTGACATTGATGCTCTTTACTTCGAGGCTGCAGGTGGAGAGAAGAAGAAAGGTATATATAGTCTTGGCTTATGGGCAGTATCTTATATCCTGCTTCATTTCAGAGTAGCAGGATCTCATATTCATCATAAGTTGCAGCTCAAGAGAAGCAAGCAGAGATGGATAGAAAGATTGCTGAGTTGAATGTGTAAATAGAGTGCGTCTACATCAAATGAAGGAGCAAATGATGCATTTCATGGAGCAGATGGAGTTTGCACGAGAGTTCCATGGATCAGGATCTCCTGCATCTTAAACTTAATAGTTTGATGTCTGATGTATAAAACATTAGTATTGTTAATGTATATAGATATATTTATCTTATTTTATAAAATGCATTTCTTATTTTTAAATTTGAATTTTCATTTATAAATTTTATTAGAATACATTAAATATATTATAATTTAAAAATAGTTTTAAATTTATAAGAATAAAAATTTGATGAAATTTTATTAGGTTAATGATGGATTAATGATGGATTTCTGATAGAAATAATAGTTGCGGATTAGTGACGAAAATATTAGTGATTGATTAGTGATAAAACAATGACGGATGATTGATGGATTCTTTCGTCACTAATTTGTCAACAAATTATGATGGCATAGTAATGAAACACACTCATTCTATCAATAATTTATTACTAGAATGTGATGGAATATTTATGACGGAAGTTTTAGTGACTAAATTTTTGTCAACAATCTGTCATTAAATTGTGATGGAATAGTTATAGAAATATTTATGATGTAATAATGATAGAATAATGAGTGACAGATAGTTCATCACCAATCCATCAAAATTTAGTGACAGACAGTCTCTTTTCGTAACCATTATTTAGTGATGAAAATGCTTTTTGTCATAAATTTTTGATGGAATATATATTTCATCACAAATTCATCGCTATTATTTTATGACGGACACTCTTTCCATCGCTAAAATTAGTGACGGTAAAAATTATAACAATAAGATTTTCATCACTAATCCATCGCTAAACCCAGTTTGTCATGGAATAGTGATGAAAATTTTCGTCACTATTATATTTCTTATAGTATACTAATGTTGCTGGTATGTAGCTAGTCTCCCCGTAACGAAGAATTATTGCAAGTACCTGCCTATGGATGTTTACAAATTCTTTAACGAAAAAAAGACTTGGACGGAGCAATCGTCGGTTGCTCAAAGATCAACAAATATCATGCACGTACTTAAAAACGAAATTCCATGAGAACAAGGAAAAAGGTTTGCTAAGAGGTTGTGCCCACCTCCCTGAGCTGGTATCCTATCATCTGTCAAATCTATCTCGCTCTGGGGCAGATGAAGATGGCATGAACAGTTGTCTCATCATCCTGAAAATACAATGGGCAAGTAGCCTGGATAGACATACCCCCTCTCAAAGAGCAGGAAGCAAGTAGGGAGACAATCTCACACAAGCTTCCATATAAAGAGCTGAAGCCTGGGATGGATGTGAAGCTTCTATATCCATGCTGTATCCATCGTACTCTAAGGTTGTGGCCTATAGATCTTCATGACATCCCTGGTCGGAGCACTAAAAGAATATGATCTCTTCCATAATCTGGTATCGGATGTATGCCCCAGTGTGAGCAGGATAGAAAGAATCTGATGAGCTAGCTCGTCACCCAAAAATTGAAACATCGTGGGTGTGTGCCAGAAGTAGAGATCCTGAGAGATCATAGAAGAAACTCTCATGTTGCTAGGAACATCAATACTGATAAAAGTAGGCCAACGTGAGAGTGAAAGATCAGCAATCCATGCATCCTAAATAACATCCATCGAGTAACCATCTCCAATCATCCATGAGATGTTATTCATAATAGCCGGATCACACTGGCAAACATCCTTCCAGAAGAAAGAATAACCACAGGAAGACTGAAAATTCATAGTAGGAGTTGAATCACCATATCTAGCACACATAAAAGAGCTCTAGAAATAGTGCGGATCAAGTAGGAACCGCATAGCATGTTTAGCTATTAAAGCCTCTCTCCTCACGGTCGGTGACTAAATTCCAAGGCCACCTTCAGCAATCGGCATGCAAACATTGTCCCATGCATGCAGATGAGTACCATGGTCGTCCTGCATAGAGGCTTAGAGAAAGTCTCTAAAGCATCTCTCTATCCTTCTCAGACAAATAATCAGGATTGCAGCATTGGATAGTAAATAAAGAGGAAGGGACAAGAGAACTAAGCACAGGAGAGTGATCCTCGCCATCATAAAGAATCCAGTGATCTATCAGCCATTGATACGATCATGGCCCGTCACTCTATATCATTGTAATCACTGCTGCATGGCTGTCTTTCCACGATAGGGATCCCTAGATACGATAGTCAGTCAGCCTAGTTGGTGATGCCCAAGGCTTGGACGATGGCTTCCCTCATTATACCAGGAGTCTTCAGACTAAAGCAGACCATAGACTTTTGTAGATTGACCTTCTGCCCAGAGGCCTGATAGTAGTACTGAATAATGGAGGCAAAAGTGGCCGCATTACGGACATTAGTCTGGCCCAGCAAGAGAGAGACCAATGGCTCGTATGGGCCTGTCATGAAGGGGGCAATTCGAAGATCATGTTGCACATGATAGAGAGCATGAGATAAATCATTGGTAGCAAGAATGAACAAGAAGAGGGATAGCGGGCATCCTTGCCACAGCCCCATAACAGAGTGAAAGAAGTCAGTCTAGCTACCATTAATAATAAGAGAGAAAAATGACCTATGAATGCAAGCCATGATCCAATCAATAAAGAGTCCATCAAACCCAAATTCAAGAAGAGTTCAGTACAGAAATGCCCAACTCAATCTATCATAGGCTCATTCCATATCTAGCTTAACAACCATGAGATACTGTCGGCCAGAGGATCTATGAAGATCATGCATAAATTCCTGGACTCTGAAGACATTATCCGATTACTAAGCCCTCTGATAAAGGCTTCCTGTTCCATAAAAATAAGATGAGGTATCACATCCCACAGGCGGATTGATAAGTCTATTTATTATCCCAATTTAACCATTAAAATAAATATTAATTACTTTGAATTTACTAAGAATTGATACCTTTTATAGATGTTTGCAGAAAAGGAGCCTATAGATGGAAAGAGCTCAATTTTTGGAGTCCAACAATGCAGACGGCACTCAAATCAGGATTCTGTTTGCTAGAAAAGGAAGGAAGAGATGATTTCTCATGATTATCGGTGCAAACTAAGGCAGCTGATTGGAAAGGATGGCTGAGGAATTTTCTTACAATATCTTAACGATCTTGAGCTTAATTGACTCCAACTTTGACTAGGAGGAAGCCCTAAATAAGCTCTATAAAAGAAGGACCTAAGACAGTAGTTTGGGAAGGAGTTTTCTACAAAGTTTAATTTCTTTTCTTTCTCCTTTTATTTAGATTATTATATTTAGGCCTAGAAAAGAAAATTATAGAGGGAATGCTGGCAGCAACAATGCGCGGCTAGATTCTTTCAACTTGGGATGATGATGAGGCCTGTAACCAGGTTCTATCTTTCTTTTTGTTCTTGAATTTTATGTAATAAAAATATTCTCTTCTTTCATATATCTTTCAAGTTATTTTTCTGATCGAGGTTTTGATCTGGCATACACGGCTTGTACCCTCTATCGACATGCCATGATCTCAGAATATGGTACGTGCCTAAGAGAGATAGATCGTAGTATGATAGTTTAGAACTCTAACTTTGTAAATAATTAGATAATTTATACTCTAAAAGGATATGCCATTATCTTCTGATACGGTACATGCCTTACAAGAGATAAATTGTTCTAACCTTAAATTTACAAAAATTATTGCTAGTGCAACATAAAGAAAAGAAGATAAAACCTATTTGCATGGTGGATTCAGATTTCTGGGTTGCTTCTCCTATTGTTTTAATTTCGTTAATTAATTAGTTGTTATCTTTTAATAACCTCTATTCTTAATATAATCCTATAAATTTTTTTTTCTTTTTTGTAAAATAATTGCCCTTGATTCCCAAAAATACGATCCTGATTCGTTTTATTTTTACCACCAACGACAGTGATCAAATTTTGGCGCCGTTGCTGGGGATCCAGGCACGATTAGTTTACCAAAAAAAATAAAAAAATAAAAAAATTATTACAATTTTTTTTAATTTTATTCTTATTTTTGATCTTTTTAATTATTTCATTATTATCCGTGCTTCTATATAAAAGAAAAGAGTAAAAAAAATTCCTTTTTTGTTGAATAGTTATTACTCTCTTTAGCTTATTGATTTTTTTGAGTTACCTTAATTATTAGATTTTCTTATTTTCTTTTTAACATAAAAAATTACTTTTCTTCTTGTCATAAATTCACTTTTAATCTAATTAACTTTTCCTTTTAATTAACTTACCTTAAAGAATTAAAAGAAAACCCTAAGACACTTTTCATAAAATATAATTAATTTAAGAAAATAAATAATAATAATAAATAAAAATAAATTATAATAAAAAAAATTATTTTATTTCTATGTTTAGATTGGCTTAGGTAAATTTATTTTCTGCAAAACTCAAAATATTTTCATTGACATCTCATAATTTATTAGGGAATTAGAAACTTAATCACAAAAATTAAAAAAAGTAATTAGATTAATTTCTTTTGATAACCTCAAGAGTTTGACATCTGCTTGTTGCATAGCATTTTCATAATTAACTTTAAGAATGCAAAACCTTGATCAAGATAAGGTAGGGAGTTGATCATCCTTTCTTAGCCCACAAACTACATCCTTCATTTTGCATTAACCCAAGCCTTTAACTCTAAAATTAACTAAATGTCAGCTCCTAAGGAACTCGAGCTCAATAAGACAAGGCATCCAAAAGAGTTGGATCAGGTCAGAATTGACTAATTAACTAGTGTCTAGAAAAAGGAAGGAAAGTAATTATTTAATTGGTTCCGTTTGCTTACCTAGTAAGCAAAAGGAGGACCCCTACTGACCTTACCCTTAACTGGCTAGTTGATTAGCTAATTTTTGACTTGGAGGGCTCCAAGGCGGTCTTGAAAGTTAGGAGCTATCTAGATCTAGGTTAAGCCTAGAGTAGAGAGTTTAATCTTTGTTAACTTGATTGCTAATAATTATTAAACCCTAACTAAATTATTTTTCATTGCTCTTAGTTCTAGGAATCTTTTAGGATATTTTCTTTAGAATCTTCTCATTTCTCTTCTATTATATTAGTTAAAAAAGAGAGAACTGAATTATGTTTGCTTTAGAGTGTATTGGTAGGGTGTACGCTTGGTCACCGATCGTTACAACCCAACCTCATACCTTGGATCCTGAAATAAAGAGAACTTGTAGAGCAAACAGAGCACGCATTATGGATCTTAATCAAGAAAACAATCCATCACGTCAATTGAAGGAGTACTTCATCCCTTCACAATATACATATGTACTATGCATACAAGTACCCCCAGTAGAGGCTGTCCAATATGAAATTAAGTCCAGTGTAATCCAAATGTTATCAGCTTTCCATGGACTTACAAATGAAGATCCCTACAAACACATAGATGAATTCTTGAAAATTTGCTCAACTGTCAAGATTCAAAATTTCTTCGATGAGGCACTTAGGCTTAAGTTAATTATTCCCTTTCTCCCTAAAAGATAGAGCCAAGTATTGGTTAAAGTCACTAGACACTGTTATAATTTCAACTTGGGACCAACTTCAGAGGGAATTTCTTAAGAATTACTTTCCTATAGGAAAAATGAATCAAATTAGAAAAGCCATAATCAATTTTTTTTAGTTAGAGGAAGAAATGTTTCATGAAACATGGGATAGATTAAAAGAATTAACTAGAAAATGTCTGCACCAAGCAATACGTAAATGACAGCTAGTTCAATGTTTTTATGATGGATTATGATGGATTGTCAGAAAGGCACCGACAAATGGTGGATGCCTCATGTGGAGGAACATTTATACTTAAAAATGAACATAAGGCATAGCAGCTTTTTGAAACTCTAAGTGAAATATTTTTGCACCACATGTCTGCTACCCATAGAGATCCTCTTACAGAACCTAAGAGAGGTGGAATATACAACATAGGTCGGTCTATAGACATCTATATCAAAATTGATGAACTATTCCAAAACTTGAATGAATTCTACAAGTTGGAAACACTTCTTCCCCATCTACTCAATTATATAAGGTTTGTATAATCTGTTCGAGTCCGACCCATTCTATAGGTGAATGTCCAGCCGCATACCAATTTTCTGAGCTTGTTCAAGAGCAAACCTACCAAGCCCAAACCTGAATGTCTTCTAGATCAGGAAATAATCCATATTCGATTACTTACAATCCTAGCTGGCAAAATTGATGCGTGTCATAGCGCAACGATTTAAACACCTTAATTCCACTATTCTTAGGTAGAGTAGCGAGAGTAAGGGGTTAAATCCATAGAAACTTTGAGTAGTTATCTTAAAATAAATTTATATAATTAAATATTTAAATAAGTAGACGATTGGTTGTAAAAATAATTATGATATAATCTATCTTAATTAGAGTACGGTCCGTACCCGTAGATCATGGCTCGTCCCTTTTAAAGAATAGATCAGTCAAAAATTATTTTTCGCTTGAAGAACATTCAATAAAAGGTAAACATAAATAAATACTTTATTTCATAGCATCCAAAAGATTACATAAAAAAATAAAAATATATAATCTACTTTTACTTCCTGAGATGATGGATCTGCAAATCCGCTTCCTGCTTCCTCTTTTCACAAATCCGCTTCCTGCTTCCGTAGATCCGCTTTCTGAAATAGAAAAATGGTTGAGTTCCTGAGATAGAAAGATGGTTGAGTATGAAAGGTATGATGGTTGGTGGAAGGAGAATAGATGGGAAGATTTGGGTTATGGAGTGGAGGAAACAGAAATAGGAGTGGGGCGGAACCAAGAGAAGAACAGAGGAAAAGGATTATTGGATGATTCCTCAAGTTGCTCTAATGGTATTCTTTTATAAGGAAGGAAGACGCATTGACTCTGTGTATAATCCACATTAACTGCTCACCTTATCTTCGTAGATCAGATTTGTTCCTTTCAAAGGTCAAACCGCAGCCTTAAAAATATCGCACGATTTTCTCTTATCCATAACTTCTTTAAATTTCGGATAATTCCTTGATTAAATCTTGAAAAATCTATTTTGAGCTTGTTTCAAGTCCGATTTGAGTGTCATTTATACCGTTGGACTCCTAAAATCAAGATCTTTGAGTTGGCAGGGTCTTTTCCTAAAAATGTCATATAAAAATATCAAATTTAAAAGAATAACAATAATTTGGTCTATAAATTAGAAAATATGAAAATTTAATTGTATTTGCTATGCATCAATGGAGAGTCATCTCTCCCTCAATGGAGAGTCATCTCCCCCTCTCTCTCTCTCTCTCTCACACACACACACACACCCACACACACATACATGCATAATCTGTGCACTCCATTGCAATCCTTGTTCCCGTTTTGCCAACTTATAATGCAGATGATGATACCATAGATATTAGTTCTTTTGCTCGTGTCTGCTTCATAAACTAGTCGTTCAGAATTTTGTCAGTACCAAATGCACTCTTTTTCTTGAAGCTAGATCAACTGTCCTAATGTTTTTTGTATGTTTTGCCAACTGAATTCCCATGATTGCTTGTTGGAATGCTTTGTTCTTACTCACGCTACTGTTTTCTTCTTGCTTTCCAATTTGGCACATAACACTTTCACAGGACCACTGAGTCCAGGTCTTGGCCGACTCACCAGCTTGACAGTGTTACAGTTGCATGGTAACTCTCTCTCTGGAACAATACCGCCAGAGATTGGCAATCTTAGCAAGTTATATAGTTTAGAGCTCGATAGGAATAAGTTTGTTGGTCCGTTCCCTTCAGAGCTATCACTTTTGCATGGAATTATGCTTGGAGATAATTCTTTTTAAGGTCTGATTCCTCAGCATGTTTTCAATCTGAAACAACTCACACATCTAGAATTTTTCAACTTCAAGCTATGCTGCTTGTTCGCTTGTTTTTTGCTGGTCTTTTTACTGTGCTTTACTTTCTATGTCCTGTCTGCTTGTTCATGTAGCAAGTGAAGCTCTGTGCTTCCATGATTATCAAAATTTGTTTTAAAATTGGCTTTCTAATATAGATATGGTAAAGCTGTTGGAATTAATTTGTAATAAATGAGTGTGGAAGTCTAAGTGTCTTTTGTATTTTCTATGTGACATTAATGAGTGTGGAAGTCTAAGAGATATCTAGAAGAATGAAGAGTCAGTTATGAAAACGAAGAGTCACATGGGAAGACTAAAAGGTTACATTATGATGTATTTATGAGAGAAGCTTAATAGGCACTTTCTATGTCTATAAATAGGTCAATATGTATTGAGTTTAAGTGAGTGGGAAAAGTTTATGAAATGAGATTCTAAATGCTATTTCTCCCACTCCAAGCATTTCCTTTTGAGCATTATCCAAGTACCTATCTATCAAAGTTTTATTTTATCCTACAAGTGGTATCAGGTCGATCCCACAAAAAAAAAAAAAAAAAAAAAGTGGCATGAAGTAGAGAGCTACAGATCCAGAGAGCCAAAGAGCCTGGTAGATCCTGAAGCAAACCACAGAGCCAAAGAGTCAAGGAGCAGTTGCAGAGCTAGAGAAAGCTCCGAGTGCAGAAGGTGCTCGTACAAGAGTTGCTCGTGAAGCCGTGATCTATATCCTCCAGCAAGGTGATAAGTCTCCGGATCAAAAGGAATCCGTTGAGAAGTGTGCAAGTCCAAGATAAGAGGGACTTTGAAAAGGAAAGAAGACAAGAGTGGTCTTCAGAGGTTGTGCAAAATGGAGGATGAGAAGGTAATAGTTATGGTTGCGCCATATAAGGAAATTGAAGCTGTCAAGCTATCAACGCAAAATATGCATAAAGCCTATGAAGAGTTGAAGAACAAATATGAAGATGTAATGAAAGAATTACATGAGTTGAAGCAGAAAATAAAAAAAAGGAGTTATCATAGAAGATGAAGAAAGAGTGATTGAAGTAGATACAAGATATCCACATCACACATCAAAGAGAAGAGCATGTGCCATAAGAGATTTTCCTCCTGGTTGCAGTTCAAATCAGTAATTGAAGATATTATGAAAAAAATTACAAATTAAGGGGAGATGTTGGAATTAATTTGTAATAAATGAGTGTGGAAGTCTAAGTGTCTTTTGTATTTTCTATGTGACATTAATGAGTGTGGAAGTCTAAGAGATATCTAGAAGAATGAAGAGTCAGTTATGAAAACGAAGAGTCACATGGGAAGGCTAAAAGGTTACATTATGATGTATTTATGAGAGAAGCTTAATAGGCACTTTCTATGTCTATAAATAAGTCAATATGTATTGAGTTTAAGTGAGTGGAAAAAGTTTATGAAATGAGATTCTAAATGCTATTTCTCCCACTCCAAGCATTTCCTTTTGAGCATTATCCAAGTACCTATCTATCAAAGTTTTATTTTATCCTACAATTGGTATCAGAGCTTCTTGTGTGCCCACCTTGTTTCCAACAAAAGCTTCTGAATTACCATAATATTGTCATCATATCATTTGCAGCAGATAAACAGTGATGTGGCTGATCAAGTCCCCAGGTGGTGGATTAACAAGCTGAGTAATGATTCGGCAGCTTGCCTCGGCCTGCTCTTGGTCGCTAATTTCGGCGGAGGAACCAACCTCAAGCATGGTTCCATCAACTTAATAAGTGCCTAGGACTGCCACGTGGCCCATCAACCCACTCTTTGCTATGACTATAGGCGGTTACCATTAGTTATGACGCACGTTTAGCGGTTAGGCGCCCACCTACCACTTACAGCAACGATCCTAGCAGACGACGTGATTGATCAACGGTTATCCCCGAAGGGTAAGAGGGACCTCCGAACAGGTATAAGAACCTTCGCGTTCAATAACACTATCACAACAGCAATTGTAGAGTACGTCAATGCCACTAGTTCATCATCATCGACCACGCCCTTACTCCCATTCCTCCCTCGATTTAACGATACTGATTCGGCAAGCAACTTCACTTCTAAGCTTCGGTCTCTGGCGAGCAAAGACCACCCCGTTGATGTCCCACAGTCTGTTGACGAACAGATCATCATCTCGGTATCCGTCAATGAGATTTTATGCCCTAATAACTCTTGCCATGGGCCTAATGGAAGCCGGCTTGCTGCTAGTCTTAACAACATAAGTTTTGTTACCCCATCAATCGATATCCTCGAGGCCTACTACCGGAATATCCAAGGTGTATATGGGACGGATTTTCCAAACGAGCCGCCATTCTACTTCAACTTCACCGATGATAACTTGCCGACGAGCTTGTTGTTTCCAAAGACTGCGACTGAGGTTAGGGTCTTGGAGTACAACACCAGCGTGGAGATAGTGTTTCAAGGGACTAACCTTTTGGCCGGAGAGAACCCTCCCATGCACATGCATGGTCATAGCTTCTACGTGGTGGGAATGGGGTTTGGGAACTATGACAAGGAGAAAGACCCGCAGAGCTATAACTTGGTAGACCCACCATTTGAAAACACGGTTGGAGTGCCCAAGAATGGGTGGGCAGCTCTCAGGTTTAGGGCTACGAACCCAGGTGAGTTTTGTTTCTTTCCCTGATGCATGTTTTGGTTTTACAAAATGTCTCGGGTTAATTAGCAGCAGTGCGAAAGCATTGGAATAAACAAGAATTTAATAATAACGACTGAACTCCAAGATAAACAATCACTCGCAAGCGATTCAAAGAAAACCTCTCTCAAGATGAATTTTTCAACTTCTAACAAAATTTGATTCCCCTCTCAAAAACCCTAAAACAACTATTTATAGTCTATAGGAAATAAAATAATTTAGGAAACTAAAAAGCTATAGGAAATAAAATAATTTAGGAAACTAACTAGCCTTGCTCTCAAACAACTTCTCTTCGTCCTTGCTTTGGTTTGGCTGCTTTTCATGCGTCCAACTTATCCATATATCTCATTGCAACCCTGTTTGCATCATTCTCTCCCTCCTGCGAAGAACTCGACCCTGAGTTCTCATCTGGATATAGATGTGTATTGTCTGGAAAGAATGGATGTAAATCTGCCACCTTGAAAGTCCTCGAAATCGCCATAGTCGCAGGAAGATCAACAACATAAGCATTATCGTTGATCTTTTGGACAATCTTGTAAGGTCCATACTTTCGTGGTCGTAACTTGTTATAAGTACCCATGGGAATCCGCTCTTTCCTGAGAAAGACCATCACCTGATCCCCTGCCTCAAAGAGTTGTTCCTTCCATCTTCTGTCAGCCTCAATATGCATGGCTTTCCCAATTTTCCAGAACACAATGTAGACACCAATTCCAGAACTAGCCAGGATCATCCATGAGGTATCATTATCAAGGAGGTAAAGGAAAACAATCAGCTGACAAATAATGTTCACAACCACTGATTTGGCAAATAATCCTTCCATAGACTTGTTTTTATTCCAAAATTGAATATCATTCTTGAAAGCCAAGAAATCAAAAATGGAATGCAACACAGAAACAACCATCGTTACCACCAGCAAATACAGATTTCCTTCCAAGAATACCCTCTTGAGTTCATCAGCCTCGCCTTCAAGCATGCTTCCATAATTATGATGAATCTGGAACGACCGCTCAATCTGTAAAAACAATTGCCATTTAGTTATGCTAATGGGACCCAATTCCAGATTAAGAGGCAACTCCTTCACAATATCATTGAGTGGTATCAGTTTATCCCTCAATAGCCATAATTCATTGAAGAAGACTGTGGGGTAGTAGTTCCCAGTAGTAGGCTCTATATTCAGATAGCCAATGACGTTCTGAGGAATGTTGTTATCAGGGTATCGTGTAAAATCATCAACAAGATTAATGGTAATATTTGGTTTCCAATAGGAGACCCATTCTATCGGACCCCCATCCTTAGCTTCAACTTGAATATCATCCTCAGGTGCTTGTTCTTCCTTTTCTGGTCCCTTGAAATTTCCCAGTAGGCTTTTCCTTTTATCAGATTTTGACTTGGGCAGGAACATCACAACAGATCGCATCCTTCCAAAGGCAAAATTTGTCTCATACTCAGGATCACTAGGATATGGAGGGTAGCCCGAGCGTGCAAAGAAAACATGAGCATATAGGCTCCCATTGTGCTTCACAGCCTCAGATGGATGGTACTTCAAGGAATGAGACCTCACACTAGCCAGCCCCCAAACTGCATATGGAACATTTGCCTCATGCCAAACAAGAGCATCCTCATTGCCAAAGTCATTAAACTTCTCCTTTTCTGAAAGATATAGCCACATGTCCTGATTCATAACACGCATGAAGGTGCTAGGTGCGTTGCTGAGACCGAACGGCATCACTAGCCATTCATATAATCCTTCCTTTGTCTTGAAGGTTCATCGCCTGGCCTCACTCTAATCTGGTGATATCTGCTCCTCAAGTCTATCTTAGAAAAGATGACTGCCCCACTTAACCTGTCAAGCATGTCTTCAATACGGGGTATTGGAAACTTATACCCAATGGTGATCCTGTTGATAGCCCTACTATCAACACACATCCTTCAGCTCCCATCCTTCTTGGGAGTGAGTAGGGCTGGTACAGCACATGGACTCAGGCTGTCCTTGATGAAGCCTTTGTCTAGCAATTATTGAACCTTCTCCTGGAGGATTTTTGTTTCCTTAGGGCTCATCCTGTAATGTGGTAAGTTAGGAAGGCTTGCCCCCGGCACCAAATCGATCTGATGCTGTATGTCTCTCAAAGGAGGAAGCCCCTCAGGTAAGTCATCTGGAGTCACTTCCTTGAATTCTTTTAACACCCCCTTCACTACCTCAGGAACTTTGTCAACAATCTCCTCCTCTACCTTCAGTACATTCTTCACCACCAAGGCATGCACCTCCTTGGTCTCCTTCATATCTTCCTCTACTTCTTTCTCTGAGCTCACAATGGATAGGAAAGACTGTCTTTCAGGCTTAGAGCCTTTAGGACATAGCGATACTTTAAGAGGTAATAGTGTGTATCTCTTACCATCCTTCGCTAACCTGTAGAGGTTCTCTTTGCCAGAATGTTTGGCATCCACATCAAACTGCCATGGGTGCCCGAATAGAAGATGACAATCATCCATGTCTACTATGTCACAGTAGACTTCATCGCTATATTTCTCAATGGAAAAGGGCACCCTACACCTTTCCTGAACATCAATCTTCTCAACGGCCTTAATCCATCCAATGGTATATGGATTAGGGTGCTTCTCTACTGGTAACTGCAATTTCCTAACCACCTGCCTGCTGATGATGTTTTTGCTACTCCCACTATCCACGATTAGATCAAACATTCTTCCATCAATCGTGCACCTGGTACGAAACAACTGGTGGCGTTGAGTGCTATCTTCCTATTTTGGTGTTAACATGAGCCTCCTGATCACATATGAGGGCTCGTGCTCTTCATAATCCTCCCCAAAGTACTCTTCATCTCCATTAGGATCACAACAAATATCCTCCTCCTCTTCTCGCTCTAACATATTGATAGCTCTTCGACTTAGGCACTCATTGGATTTATGCCCCGGTTGATTACAGCGGTAACACTTTCCCAGGATGGGTTTTGCATATGGGTTGGATTGCTTCTGGCCTTCCTTAGATTCCATCGGCCGCTTCTCCATAGCCCTTTCATTCTTCTTCTCACCATTACTATTCGGCTTCTCTGCAGCACTCTTCTCTTTATCATCAACCACCCTGCTGGTTCCATTACGTTCAGCCCTATCAAAGCCATATCTACGCCGACCACCATCAATCTGGTGTTCTTATCGTTCAGCATGAGTTCAGCCCGTAATGCCATATTTTTAGCCTCACACATGCTCCTCAATACTGTGACCCCAATTTTATCTCTAATCTGCAACTTTAATCCATCAACATATCTAGCCACTTGTTGCCCCTCACTTTCCCTCAAATCATTGCGCTCAGCTAATCGCATAAATTTAGCAGTATATTCGTGGATGATTCGCAACCCTTGGCGACATCGTTGGTACTGTTGAAAAAGTATCTGTTCATAATCAGGGGAAGAAACTCACCTTTAATTAGTTGCTTCATGCGGATCCATATTCGCACGGATTGTCTCCCTTCTCTCAACCGCCTACTCTGCACTCTCTCCCACCAAGCGAAAGCACCACCCTTCAACCTACACGCCACCATCTTCACCCTATGTTCTTCTGGCACATCCTTGTAATCAAAAACCTCTCCACCTCCGTCAGCCAATCAAGAAATTCTTCGATATTAAACATACCGTTGAAATAGAAAAAATCTACCCTTAGGTGGTAATCCTCTCCATCGGAGTGATCATAATCATCATAATCGCAGTACTCCCTTCGGTTTCTTCCTCTACCATAGCTACCCCTCATAGTAGTTGCCTCCTCTCAAACCCCAAAGTCTCTTCCTCTGAATCAACATCAGAGATCTGTATCCTCCGATTTGCACGGATGGGTTCATTGATTGGAATATCATAATCTTCTCGTGGCCTAGGTCGTCTTCCATCGTTAATCCTACCCCTATTATTAGCGACCTCCATAGCATCAAATCGCCCGCCTCAATCTTTGATCCATAACATTTATCTCCATCCTTAGAACGGTTGATCAGCCCCTTGGACTCCCGCATCATTAGCACCGTCATGAGTGCGACCGCCGTCGACGTCATTGCCAGAAGACATCTTGCAGGAACTCACCTTGCCTGATACCAATCTGATGCAGTGTGAAAGCGTTGGAATAAACAAGAATTCAATAACAACGACTGAACTCCAAGATAAACAATCACTCGCAAGCGATTCAGAGAAAACCTCTCTCAAGATGAATTTTTCAACTTCTAACAAAATTTGATTCCCCTCTAAAAAACCCTAAACAATTATTTATAGTCTATAGGAAATAAAATAATTTAGGAAACTAAAAAGCTATAGGAAATAATATAATTTAGGAAACTAAAAAGCTATAATAAATAAAATAATTTAGAAAACTAACTAGCCTTGCTCTCAAACAACTTCTCTTCGTCCTTGCTTGGTTTGGCTGCTTTTCGTATATCCAACTTATCCATATATCTCATTGGAACCCTGTTTGCATCACAGAGCGCTTCCTTTTCTTTATTTCATCATGATTTGATGAAAACAAAATGATTTAAATGGTTTTTGTCAATTTATATTACTTAACTGGAAATTTCTTCCCATGTTAGCTAGTTCGGATAATTGTTTTCTCCAAACTTTGATTTAATTTATTTTCCTTGATTGGGTTGTGAAAATAAATTTGTATTTTATTCACGCATATTTATTTAGTCATTCTGAATACTTTTGTTCAGGTGTATGGTTCATGCATTGCCACTTGGATCTGTTAAAATATAATGGTTGTTAGTTGTTAGTATTTTATTTTATTTTATTTAGTCTGAGTTGGGCTTTTAAATAATGAGCCTATCTTTTTATGCTTTGGTGGGGTAGCCTCAGATGGATAAGATCATAAGAGGCATTATGTTTATCCGTAGAAACAAGAAACAATATTTATATGGTGATGTGCTTAATGAAATGAAATAGATATATTTTCTTCTTGAGAGAAAACCTTTCTTCTATCTTGATTTCTCTTCCAAAAATAATCTTGTTGAAAATAATCCCAACAAAAATTGTTATCAGAGCCAGGTTCAAAGAAAATCACCATCCTTGAGACGTGGGAAGAAAGTTGGTGAAGGTGAGGAGGACGAGAAGACCCAAAGATACGGTGCTTTCCTTCCACGCATTGTTGAGATGTGTTCTATCATCAGGATTTTGGTCGAAGGAGATGCGGAAATTAATGCTACAGAGAAGAGCCAGATAATTTAATGCCATAGGAATCTTGAAGCCGTGAAGGAAGAGATTTCACTGCCCAGGCATTTGGCATTGGATCTCACGAGTTGGTGTCAGATTAAAAAAAAAGTTTTATCTCCTGTAACTTCTTGATCTCACGCAGGGCCACGATTCCGCATTGCTTTTGGTGAGAGAACAGGGAGCGGAAATGGTGACACTGCATCCGTTGGATTTTTTCCTCTTTGGATCTTTGGTGGAGAAAAGGAAAGCCTTTGGTAGG
The DNA here is from genome assembly GCA_900491605.1 of Calamus simplicifolius. NCBI lineage: Eukaryota > Viridiplantae > Streptophyta > Magnoliopsida > Arecales > Arecaceae > Calamus > Calamus simplicifolius. The sequence goes on along the minus strand of UESW01003826.1, from coordinate 1,791,583 downwards.
TGGACGTGAAGGCCAAAGATCCGTTGCCTATCCCACGAGGTGATCAACAAAGAAATAGTGAAGAAAAAATTGCTACAAAAAATTCATGGTAACTTCAAGCAATATTGGTATGAATATCCACCAACCTTCTATCCCTATTTTTGATGGAGAAAATTATGATTATTGGATCATCAAGATGAAGACCCTTTTTACACTACAAGAAAAGAACGAAATAGCGACAGAATTTAGTGACAGATTTATATTTGTTGCAAATAGATTAGATTTGCGACGGATCAATGAGTAAAAATAATAAAAAATTAGCGACGGATATAGCGATGGATATTTTGGTCGCTACTGATATTTATTTCATATATAAAACATAGCGACGAAAATTTTCTTGCTACATATTAGAGACAGATATAGCGATGAAAATTTTTGTTACTAAATCTATTTATTATATGGATAAAATTAGCGACAAAAATTTTCGTAGCTAATAATATTTATTTCATATATAAAATATAGCAACGAAAAGTTTCATCGCTAAATATTAGATATGGATATAGCGACGAAAATTTTTCGTTGCTAAATATATTTATTTCATTATAAAATTAGCGACGAAAATTTCCATCGCTAAACATATTTATTTTATACGTAAAATATAGCGACAGAAATTTTTCATCGCTAAATATATTTATTTATATATAAAATTAGTGATGAAAATTTTTGTCGCTAAATATATTTATTTTATATATAAATAATAGCGACGGAATATTTTCGTCGCTATATTTACTTAATCAGACATGTTTATTTCAATATAAATCGAGCGACGGAAAAAGGTCTCTCGCTATATTCACTTAGGCGAACATCTTCTGAAATCCCTTAGCAACGGAAATTTTCGTCGCTAATGAATGTTTCAGAATAAAAACCAGCGACAAAAAATGTTCAGTTGCTGTATTCACTTAACCGCATCTTCATCCGAAAACCCTTGGCCTTCTTTTGCACCGCCGCACTTTTCTTTCCATCACCATATATCTCCCATATCTCCTTTCTCCTCTCTTCCGACGATCCTTAACCAAGTAAGGTATTCTAAATCGGAGGCGCCGTTTCCTATTCGAGCTTCTCCTTGGGTTCTCCCTTCTTTTGAGGTTATTCTCTTGCTGTATCTTCTTCTAGAACAAGGTTTCATGGTCTTTTCTGGTCGATTCGAGTTGGGTTTTTGCTTTCGTGATTAACAACTCAAGAACAGAGGAAATGAGTTGCGTTTAGGTAAATATAGAAAGAGATCATTTTTTGTTTTTCTCGGTATTTGTTGATCGTTTCAGCTCTTCGCTCTCAAAAGAACCAGAGGCCTTCTTCATGGAAATAGACCTCTCTTTCTTGTGGGGTTTTCCAACTTCTTTCCTAATGGTATTTGGGATCCATCCATCAGTATTTTGTCCAGATTAGGTTGATAGAAAATTTTCTATGAGATTTTGGGTCTTAATATATTTCATACCCTGCTATAAATTTCTTCAAGGATTTTTCCATAATTGTTCTCAGATTGATGGCTTTTTGGTGGATTTTCTTGATTGATCTTCTCTAGTACTTTGTTTTTCTTCTTTTTTTTAAAAAACATCTAATTTTTCTGCTGTGTTATCACGAGCTTCGGATGAGCCGGTCTCTTCCTTCGGATGATTGATATTCTTTTTCTCTCCAGTGAGCCGGTCTCTTCCTTCTTCTCCGATATTGTTATCAATCGGACGATCATCAGGTAGGCCGGATCAAAGTCCTTTGTAAGAGATTTTAATTTCTACTGCATATTGCTGAGCTTTATGTATTCAAGATCTCATTATTATTTGCAATAAGGATTCATGTGGGAGTTGCAAACCTTAGCTCATATTATAAATAGAGTGGACGGACAGAGATTAGGAATATGATAAACTGTGCCTAACCTATACTCAGATTCCTTGTCTGAGGGATGTTCCAATGCAAAACATGCTAGGAATAGGATCAATTGTGCCTGTTGCTAACTACTGATGTTGAACCAAAGTTATGTAATGTCTCTCTAGAGAGAGAGAGAGATCGAGATGAGAGCCGGATGATTGTAGCTGTAGTCAACTTTTCTTTTGTTTTTTATCAAAGTCCTTTTTTAACAGTAGATGTGCAAGTTGTGTTGTCCTGGCCTCAAGGCAGATGAAGGACTTGGGACAACAAGTGGTATTCTCGTATGGCCTCCTGGTCCGTGTTAGAGTGACAAGTGAGAGGTCAAGCACATCCAATGTGGGTGTCTCTGTTGTAGCCCTGGATGGGCGTGGTGGGGGCAGCACTAGCCAACGTACACTGGAGCATGAATGGTTGCTAGCTGTTGTTGGCTACTTCAAGTGTGGGCCTGTTGATATAAATTATAAAATTTTGTGACTGCCCACGCCTCGGGCTGGCAGACATGACCTCGAACCTGATGGACTTTGTTCACACTCCCTGGGTGGTTTACTACTGGTATGACAGCCTTTTTATTTGTTGCTCCTTGTGGAATTTATGTTGGTCTAAAGCTCCATCGGGGCAGGGTCGCCGAGTTGGTATCCGAATGCAATTGGTGATCTGTGGTGATGATGGGGTCTCATTTGTTTCAAGGCATTGTTGCTGCTGAGGTTCTCTAGAATTTGCAGATGATGTTTATGACTCACAAGGTTCTATATTGAAGCTTGTGGACCATGCTTCAAAAGCACTGGCATTTGATAGAGTGGATATCGACTCATGCGTTATAATTCTTAGCATCGTTATTTGTTATGCCATAGTTTTTCATGCCTTCAAGGGGATCAAATAGAACTAGGAGTAAGTTAGATCCATATAGAAGGTACTAAATCTTAAAATTGCTCTCAATTTAATATATGAGAAAAAAACTATGGCATAACAAAGGCAATCAGGAGTAATTAGCAAAATAGAAGAATTGTAAGTTTGAATCAGTTTAAAGATATACCATTGCATACATGATACTTTATGACACTGACTAATTTATGCATGAAAATATGATAATGATATTTTGTAAGTTCATTATTTTAAATATGTCAAGAATCACTTCATTATTTTAAACAAATAAACATTTTTAATGCATCATTAGAATACCTTGCTGTCTATATATATTATGTTCATCGCCTTGTTCTTTGATATTGCATTTCTATTATATTCTATAATATCTTCTCTTTGATATTGTAATTTTTAAAATCTATTTGTACATGGTTAATTATGTTGTGATCCTTTGATTAAATGCTGATGTAATAACTTATTCATCTGTGTTTGCTTTGCTATGGTCCATTGTTTAATTAGGGCTTGTAAGTGGGACTATATCGAACCCTGGCATTAGAAAATGAGACCGGATCGTCAGTGGATGTATAAATGGTTGAAAGATGGCCTTTTGAATCTAGAGTTTATGACTAGTATGAGACAATTCATAAAATTTGCATGCAGTCATCCAAAATGATAGGATAAGGTGTCCATGTAATGGTCGCAAGTGTCAGAATTGCATATTTCATGAAGTGAATATAGTTAAGTTACATTTGTACCGAAATGGTTTTGTACCGAATTATTACTATTGGAATTTACATGGGGAACAAGAGGTTGGGGTTAATATAAATTATAATGTCAATTATATGGATGAAGGTTCTGCTGCTGCATTTGATTATGCAGAATCATCCAATCGATACCATTCCATGGTTATGGATGCTACTGGTCATGCATTCAATCCAACTTACATGGAAGAAACACCAAATCCGGAGGCCCAGAAGTTTTATGATATGCTTAGGGCTGCTGATGAGGACTTATATCCTGGATGTAGAAGTCATTCACAGTTATCATTTGTTGCTCAATTGATGCACATGAAGTCAGAACACCATATGTCTGAACGTAATTTTGATGACATGGTTCGATTAATGAAAGAGATTACTCCTGAATGAAGTCTAGTGCCTGAAAACTTTTATAGATCAAAGCAATTAGTACAAGGAATGGGTCTTCCGGTTGAAAAGATTCACTGTTGTAGAAATGGGTGCATGATATACTGGGTGAAGATAGTATGTTGACTACTTGTAAGTTTTGTGGCCATCCTCGGTACAAGAGGCAACGTCGAGGTAGCAAAACAGTGACTCCTGATAGAAAGATGTACTACTTTCCTCTCACTCCTAGATTGCAAAGATTGTTTGCATCAAATGCCACAGTAGCAGAAATGAGGTGGCATGCTGAGCATGAAATCAAGATGGGGTTATGTGCCACCTTTCTGATTCTCCTGCATGGAAAAAATTTAATGATAACCATCCAGAATTTGCATCAGAGACTCGAAATGTTCGATTGGGTCTTTCCACTGATGCTTTTCAACCATTTGGACAATTTGGACAACAGTATTCTTCTTGTCCGTTATTATGACTCCGTACAATTTGCCACCTTGGTTGTGTATATATGAAGGATGCTTACATGTTCTTAACTGTATTGATTCCTGGGCCAACTAACCCTAAGGATAAGTTGGATGTTTACTTACAACCCCTCATATCAGAACTTAATCATCTATGGCTTGATGGTGTGATGACATATGATATTTCAATGAAACAAAATTTTCAAATGCGTGCTGGTCTTATGTGGACAATTAGTGACTTTCCTGCATATGCGATGTTGTCTGGATGGAGTACTGCTGGAAGGTTAGCTTGTCCTTATTGTATGAATCAAACAGATGCTTTTACTCTTTCAGAGAGTAGAAAATAGTCATGGTTCGACAACCACCGTAAGTTCTTACCTCAAGACCATCCATTCCGACGGAACAAACATCATTCATGAAGAATAAGATAGTAACAAAAGAAGCACCCCCTGTTAGAGCTGGAAGTAAAATATTATTTGAGATTGATCAGTTGGGTTTGAAGAAGGTAACGGAATTGGATGCCGAGTTTTCTAATGGCCCTATTTGCAAGCAATGTGGGTGGAGGAAGAGAAGTATCTTTTGGGATTTGCCTTATTGGAGTACCCTTCTCATTCGGCATAACTTAGATGTAATGCATATTGAGAAAAATGTATTTGACAATGTGTTTAACACTGTAATGAATGTTGATGGGAAAACAAAAGCACAAATCTCAAAAAGAGTTGAATGCATACTGTCGCCGGCCAGAATTGGAACAAGATTCTGTAACAACAAAATATCCTAAAGCTTGTTACATACTAGACAATCAATCAAAATCAGTCTTGTGTGAATGGCTAAGAAATTTGAGATTCCCTGATGGTTATATTTCAAATATGGCTTGATGTGTTGATATGAAGAAACTTAAGTTGTTTGGAATGAAAAGCCATGATTGTCATGTATTTATGCAGCGTTTAATACCTATTGCATTTCGTGAACTACTTCCGAGCAATGTTTGGAAGGCATTAACAGAGTTAAGCTTATTCTTTAAGGAGTTAACATCTATTGTCATAACAAATGATGACATGGCACGGCTTGAATAAGAGATTCCTATTATTCTTTGTAAGCTTGAGCGTATATTCCCTCCAAGCTTCTTTGATTCCATGGAACATCTTCCGGTACACTTGCCATATGAAGCAAGAATAGCAGGTCCAGTGCAATCCCGTTGGATGTATCCTTTCAAAAGGTAATAAATGAAAACTTATTGAATGCATGTCATTTTTAGTAGTGTTAGATTGACTATACTTGTAAATTTTTTATCTTAGGTACCTTCGACGGTTGAAAAACAATGTTCAAAATAAAGGTAGAGTTGAAGGTTCAATATGTAATGCTTATTTGGTAGAAGAAGCTTCATTATTTTGTTCTCACTATTTTGAGGATCATGTGAATACAAGGCACCGAAGAGTGCCACGAAATGATGACGGTGGTCAACATAGGGGAGAAGAATATGAGGGCAACTTATCCATATTCATCCAACCAGGCCGAGCATTTGGAAACACTAAATCCCGATTTCTATCAGAGGAAGAATATGATGCTGTACAATCATACATTCTTCTAAATTGCACTGAAGTGGCACCTTTTATTAAGTAAGTCATAAGCTCCAATTAAATGTTAACATTTTCATTTGAGCATTGCAAAAATTGAAATAATAAATTGATGCTTATCGTTGCGCCTTAAAGAGTTTATGTTGAAGAGCTGAAGCAAACTCTACCACACATTACTACTCAAGAGATTGATGCTAAACTTGAAAAAGAATTTCCAAGTTGGTTTAATAAATATGTGAGTACTGAATTCCTTTTCAACTTTTTCTTATTGACAATTAACAAGAATTCTGCTTTATTGTTAGCTTACACAGTTCATGACATTTGTTTTAGGCACACAATCCATTGAGCAACATATCCAATCAGTTCATAAAGGACTTAGTGAAAGGTCCGTTACCAAAAATTATGTCTTACTCGGGCTATTATATTAATGGATACAAATTTCACACTGAACTATATGGATCTGGTAAAGCTACAATGAACAGTGGTGTATGCATAAAAGGCTCAAACTACAGTGCAAGTGAATGTGACTATTATGGTCGGTTAATTGAAGTTGTGCAGTTGGAGTACCCTACATTACCAATTAAGAGAACTATGCTGTTCAAATGTGAGTGGTTTGATCCAACACCAAATCTGGGTACAAAAGTGCATCCACAGTATAAGTTGGTCGAGGTGAATCAAAAACATAGATTCAATAGGTATGAGCCATTTGTTATGGCAGTTCAAGCATGTCAGGTGAATTTTATTGCATATCCAAGTGTCAGACGTGAAAGAAGTGAGTGGTTGGCTATTTGCAAAATTAAAGCTAGGGCTAAATTTAAAATTTCACAAGCAATATCAAGTAGTCAACTTTTCGATGTATCATCAGCCTTTCAAGAAGATAACATTGATAGTCATTGTATAGATATTGATAACGATGCAAGTGATAATTTGGTTGATGCAACAAGTGCATATATTGACATCGAAGACGATAATGAAGAAGAAGAAGAGCCTGAGCTTGAATTTGAATCACATGATGATGACGAAGCAACTGATGATGATGACTAATATGTTTGTAAATCGAATTTGTATTTGAATTTGTACTATTCACAGTTATTTAATCACTTGAGATATGTTAGCCATTTATTACATCAATCTTGCTTTTATTATTGTTGTTCATTTTACGTATCAAAGAATATTTGTTGTTTTTAATAGTGTTTATTGTTACCGAGTGACTAATATGCAGATGGGTCGCACATCATCTGAAGATATATTACATGGTAGAGGTAGAGGTCTTACAAACCGAGGAGAGCGATCAGCGAGGATAAGCAATTTCTATTCAGCTCCTATATCAGAAAATATGACTGTTGGCCCAGATGGCAACCCAAGAGGGGGGGGGGTGAATTGGGTTCTTAAAAATTTAAGACTTTTTGACTATTAAATGATTAGTTAGCAAGATGTGCAAGTGAGATTAACTAATACGCAATGAACAAGCAGTTAATAAAGAGAGATAGAGATAGAGAAAATTAGGCACGGCAAACACAAGGCAATTTTATAGTGGTTCGGCGCAACTAGCACCTACGTCCACTCCCAAGATTCACTTGGGTCCATACTATAATCTCTCTAGATTACAGCCGAGTTGTTTTCCAAGCTCACAACTCAAACTTGTTGTTTTACCAGGCGCACAACGAACCCAGCTGGTTTTAACTCGGGCTTACCAGCACAAAACCCTACACGTTGTTTTTCTAGGGCTCACAACTAACCCAACACAAGCACTCCGGCTTGTAACGAGGTATACCAACCTCCACTAATTCAATCCACTGATTGAATCAGCAAACAAATGATAATGAAAGAGTTTGAACAATAAGGTGCTCCCCTTGAGCAGATATACAAATTAAGTACAAAATGATATAAGGTTAGAAAAGCCTGATAATTTTGCCGATGGTAGATGCTTGGGCTTTCTCCCTTCTTCTCTTCAACTCCTCTTGAAGTGTTGAATCACGCCTCAGCTAGATTCTTGACCGTAGAAGTCTTTGAAGTTGAGATGAAGCTTTTTCCTCTTTTGAAAATCCGCAGATTTGACCTTTGAAACGTACTTGGATTTTCTTCTGGCTTTTGTGGAATGATGAGAAGGAGTAGACGAAACTTTCACTTGGATTTCACTCCTTTTTAAACACTCCTCTTTGAGCAAAAATAATTTTTCCAATATGCTCTGTTTTTCCCTCTTTTCAAATGATATTCTTTTCTCTCTTTTTGATTTTCTCTGGGTTGTTTTGATTTGAAAAGAACTCCTCTATTTATAGAATCTGCAAAATATATCCGTTAGAGATAGGGAAAAATAGCCGTTATTCAAAAATCTTACCGTTGGAGCTGATGTGTCATCTTTAAAAGTCGCGCCCAGAACTCGCGGAGTCGACTCGAGCTCTGAGGGAGTCGGCTCGAGGTCGATTACCAAAAATAGAAACATTTTAACCATTGAGGGGTCGACTCGCGAAAACATAAGTGTCGGCTCCTGAAAGTCGGAGTCAACTCGAGGAATACTGGGAGTCGACTCGAGAAGTGCTAAAAAACATGGGTTCTGTTGTTTGAGCGGAGTCGGCTCGCACAGACAGGAGTCGGCTCGCAAGAATTCAGGGGTCGACTCTTGAAAACCAAGGGTCGACTCGAGAAACTCAGGCAAACTGGGGAGTCGACTCGAAAACTCATGAGTCGGCTCGGGACCGATACAAAAATCAGAAAAATTTTCTGATTGACTTTAAAACTTGTCCCAATTAAATTTAAAATATAAATTTGACTTGAATACGTTAAATATGAAGTTTATCATAGATTCAAGACATGATTCATGCAAGAATTCATCAATTGAATTATAATGTATTGAAAATTCCTTTTTGAAATCCCTTTGAGCATACATCTTGAAACTTCTTTTTCTAACTGTTCAAAAAACATTTGATATGACCATTGATAGTTCATTCCTTTCAATTTGAATAAGCTCAAGGTTTTTGATAAATAAACACATTGTTTTCTTTAAGATACTCATGGCTTTTGGAAATCATCAAAATCAATAAAGTTGGGGCAATTATGTTTCAATAATTTCTCAACAATGATGATTGCTGGGGGTTCTACTGCAGCAGAGCCTTCATCACATCCTACTACTTCATCTTCTCCAGTTGGTTCAGACCCACATGTACAATCTGAGGCATCAGTGGCAGAGTCAACCAATGGTAGACGATGACTTGATCTCGATCCTGAAAGGTATTATTAGTATTATAATATCTTAAAATCTTTTCGTTCATTATTTAGTCTATGTTTCAAGTATTGTTTATTTGTATTTGATGCATAGTGGGAGTTTTCTTCAGTCTCATGTGGCTTCTATGGCTATCACCCATAGTTTTTTGCTCCATTTGAGTGATAAAGGACATGTTTGGAAGACTGTGCCGAACGACGTGAAGGAATTCTATTGGCATGAGTTTCAGGTTGAATCCTAATAATTAATTCAATGTATTTATTATGCAAATGGCTTTGTTAAAAATGTAATATTATGGTTGATTGGTTGTTAGAGACCTTGTAAATTAGGTCAGGTTATTTATAATGTAGTTGGAACTCTGACAAAATTTTATTTTGGTCTTAAATATTTAATCTCTCTTATGCTTGATTGGTTGAAACAAGTTTCATACTTATTTGTTAATTTTTTAATTTGATATTAAATATATTATGTCTTGTGCTTGATTGGTCATTACAGGACTTGTACTTAATGTTACATTGCTGATGTTATAGATGAAACTCTGCCAAAATTTTAGTTTGATATAAATATTAATCTTATATGAATGTTGCAAGAAGTAAAAAGTATTCATATATTGTTCTTTTTATTGTTTCTATTTCAGAAGGAATTTACTTGGGATCCAAAGCTTGAGAGTGTAATCAAGCGTAGATGGTTACAACAGGCTGCTATACGTTATAGTGACACTTTGAGCAAGTGGAGAGCATCTGGCAGTAAACCACAACGAGTTTCGAAGCATGTTTGGGATAGTTGGCAAAAAGAATGGTCCACTCCTGAGTTCAAGTAGCGGTCTACTATTGCCTCTAAGAACAGACTTAGTAAGACGGGCGGCTTAGGTTCAGGTCCCTCACGACATACAGGGGGTTCTATATCCATGGTGGAGCGCAGCGTGCGGATGGTATATTGATCATAATATCTTCATTTGAATTTGCTATTTAATTATATAATAAGGCTATATAATGTATGCTAATGTCTTTGTTTTTATTTACTTATGTATTAGTCTTGTAATTTTGTAGTTAATATGTTTTCCTTAATTTTTTCCTACGATCAGGCAAAAGAGTTAGGATGCCAACCAAATCCAATGGAACTTTTTGAGGCAACACACACTAGAAATACTGCCTCAGGAATTGAGTATGTGGACTAGCGGTCTAAGGCTGTTGCAGTAAGTATTTTTTAAACTAAATAATTCTTCATATTTCAAAATTTGTTTGTTTGCTTTTTCAATTAATCTAATGCAATTTATATTTTTTCTTGTTAAAATTTATATTGTAGGAAAAAGTGCAGACCCTTAGAGAGATTGCTTCTCAGCCAATGGAGGATTCTAATGCGCCATGTGAGCCAGATTTGAGGGAGTTATTTTTAGAAGTGCCTGGTGGCCACAAAAAGGGGCGTGTATACGGGATGGGCATTAAGGCATCACATTTCTACACTGGTACCTCCTTTCACTCCACTGCCATATCGCGGGATATTAGTGCAGAGCAATTGCGTGCTAGTATTATGCAAGATATGTAGCGTGAGGTTCAAAATATGCTGGAGTCACAAAGGCAGCAGATGCGAGAAGAGATGCATGGCAAACTTCGAGATGAGATTCGTAGCGAACTTCGAGAAGAGATTCGTGGCGAACTTTGAGATGAGATTCGAGACGAACTTCAAGACGAGATTCGAGACAAGATTCGGAATGAGATTCGGGACGACATGCGTGTTGAGATGCGATAGCTGATAGCAGAGATGACTCGTTCTAATCACATTTTTGCTCCAGCTTCACAGAGAGATCCACCTCATTCTAGTAGCATGTAGAACTTATTTTGATTACTGAATATTTATGCGATATTTATCATGTTTTGAAGTTTATTGTAAAAAAAATTGTTTGTAAGATATTTTAATATATATTTCATGACTTCTTTTTAAAAATTATTTGCATTTCAATAAATTGAATTTTTAAATTACAGGAACTAATTATATATATATAATAAATTATTAAAAAATGATAATTAGTGACGGATAACAAATATGTCGCTAATCCATCGCTAACCAGCAACAAATGCAAAATCTATCGCTAATCCATCGCTAATTAGTGACAGAACTATATCTATCGCTAACCAGCAACAAATGCAAAATCTGTCGCTAATTAGGGACAGAAATTATTCTGTTGCTAATTAGTAACGAATAAAAATCCATCGCTACTCCATCGCTAATCTTAGCGACAGATTTGAATTCTGTCGCTAAATGTTTTGCGAGGAGCATTTCTGCGATGGATAAAATTCGTCGCAATTCCGTCGCTACCTAAGATTTGCGATGGAATTCATACTTTTAGCGACGGATTTTTCTGTTGCTAAATTTATTTTTTCTTGTAGTGTTATTTCACAAGAAGTATGGGATCTAGTTGAGAACGGGTACAAAGACCCAGTTAATCCAACAAATAATCAGAAGGAGCAACTGAAGGACTACAAAAAGAAGGATGCCAAAGCTTTGATATTTATCCAACAAGCTGTATCTGAGAAATTTTTTTTCAGAATTATTAGAGCCACCAAATCAAAGGAGGCATGGGATATCTTGCAGGAGAAATTTCAAGGCAACATAAAGATAAGAGCTATCAAACTTCAAACTCTAAGAAGAGAATTAGATAATTTGAGAATGCAAAAAAATAAAAAATTGAAGGATTACTTCTCCAAAATTACGGAAACTGTTAATCAAATGAAGAGCTATGGTGAAACCATCACCGAGCGAAGAATATGTGAGAAAATCTTGGCTAGTTTATCTCCAAAATTTGATATAATAGTTGCAATTATTAAAGAATCTAAATATCTTTTTGAATTAAGTATTCATGAATTAATGGGATCTCTTGAAGCTCATGAGAAAAGATTGTTTAGGCATAAAGAATCATCAATTGAAAGTGCCTTTCAATCTAAACTCAAAGTGGTTCATAAAAATTCTCAAAAAGAATCATCTAGTCATGCTCCAGTCAAAAGAGAGTCTTTCAGAGGTGAAAACCAGAGTATAGAAAGAGGAAGAAATATGAAAGGAAGAGGTAGAGAAATGCACAGAAATAAATTTTCAAGTAGGCAATATGATGAGAGCACTCAACAAAGGTGCAATATATGTAAAAGGTCTTCTCATGCTGAAAAAGATTGTTGGTTTAGGGGGAAACCCCAATGTTATAATTGTAAAAAGTTTGGACATGTTCAAAAAGATTGCAGATACAAAGCAAGTGAGCAAGCACACTTCTCAGAAGAAAATGAAGGTCAACAAAGCACACTATATGCATATCAAACTACAGAAGAGTAAAGTAATAATATGTGGTATCTTGACAGTGGTTGCAGCAATCACATGATAAGAGACAAGTCTATTTTTGTAGATATTGACAGTTCTTCAATTTCACAAGTGAAGATGGAAAATGGTGCATTAGTCCAAGCAAGAGGCAAAGGAACAATTGCAATCAATACCAAGAAAGAAAGAAAATTCATTCATGATGTTTTACTTGTTCCAGATTTGAAGCAAAATCTCTTGAGTGTTGGATAGCTGATTGAGCATGGGCATATGGTTCACTTTGAAAATAATGTTTGCAAGTTATATGACAGAGGGATGAAAAAACAACTTATGACAAATATCAAGATGGAGAAAAATAGAAGTTTTCCTCTTATTTTGCACTATGCAAAGGATGCTGCATGGAAGATGGAGGTAAATGATGAGTCATGGTTATGGCACAAAAGGTTTGAGCACTTGAATTTTCAAAGCTTGAGAAGTTTATGTCAAAAGAATATGGTGTATGATCTACCAACAATTCATGACAAGGAAGAACCTTGTGAAGGATGTGCACTTAGAAAACAACATAGAGAGGCATTTCCAAAAGAGCATGTTTGGAGAGCCAAAGCACCATTGGAGCTTATTCATACTGATATATGTGGACCTATGAAAATTCCTTCTCATGCAGGTAACATCTACTTCATTATTTTTATTGATGACTATTCAAGGATGACATGGGTGTATTTTATGAGACATAAATCAGAAGCATTTCTTATCTTTAAGAAGTTTAAAAATCTTGTGGAAAGACAAAGTGGGCTTTATATCAAGGTGCTGAGAAGTGATAAAGGTGGTGAATACAATTCAAATGAATTTAAGAAATTTTGTAAAGATGATGGTATACAAAGACAATTGACTATTGGCTATGCACCAGAGAAAAATGGTGTTGCAGAAAGAAAGAATCGTACTGTTGTTGAGATGTCTAGATCTATGCTCAAAGACAAAGGCCTTCCAAATTCTTATTGGACAGAAGCAGTGAATACAGTAGTTTATCTGATGAATAGATGTCCAACAAAAGCTCTTCAAAATATGACACCATTTTAAGCCTGGTATGGTAGAAAGCCTTCAGTGAAGCATGCATTTCAAAATCTTTGGATGTGTGTGTTATGCACATATTCCAAAGAAAAGGAAATATAAACTTGATGAAGTAAGTGAAAAATATATCTTTGTTGGATACAGCAAATCAAAAGGTTACAGACTTTTCAACTTGAAGCAAAATCAAGTGATCATAAGAAAAGATGTTATTTTCAATGAAAAAATTGCTTGGGATTGGAAGCAAAAGAAAGTTGAAGAAAATATTATTTCTCTTGATGAAGAAATATATGATGCTCAAAAGAAAGAAAATGAGGTTGAAGGTTCACCACAAACTTCAAGTCCATCTTCAAGTTCTACTCCTATAAAAATGAGAAGATTAAGTGACATTTATGCTTCTTATAATTTCTGCATGATTGAGCCTGAAACTTATGAAAATGCTATGCATTAAGAAGTGTGAACCAACGCAATGCAAGAAGAAATCAATATGATTGAAAAGAACAAAACTTGGGAATTAGTGAAGAAACCAAATGATAAGGAAGTTATTGGCTTGAAGTGGATCTACAAAACAAAGCACAATCCAGATGGCACCATTCAAAGACACAAAGCAATATTAGTAGCAAAGGAATACTCTCAATTACCTGGTATTGATTATCAAGAAACTTTTGCACCTATTGCTAGACATGATATAATTAGAACTCTTATTTCTATAGCAGCTCATAAAAGTTAAAAATTACGTCAACTAGATGTAAAGTCAGCATTCTTGAATGGAGTATTGGAAGAAGAAATTTATGTTGAACAACCTCAAGGCTTTATTATCAAAGGTCAAGAAAACAAGGTATACAAGTTGAAAAAAGCATTATATGGGCTGAAGCAAGCACCCAGAGCATGGTACTCTCAAATTGATACCTACTTCAGTGAAAAAGGTTTTCTAAAAAGTTCAAGTGAACCAACACTTTATGTGAAGAAGCAAGGTAATAATATTCCCATTGTCTCTTTTATGTTGATGATTTAATTATTACTGGTAACAATGAGAATATGATCTTGACTTTCAAAAGTGAAATGATGAAAAGATATGAAATGAATGATATGGGTTTGCTTCATTATTTTTTGGGAATTGAAATCAGTCAAAGAAAAGATGGCATCTTTATCAGTCAAAAGAAGTATGTAGAAGGCATTCTCAAAAAATTCAACATGGAAAGTTGCAATAGTGTTGAAACACCTTTTGTGATAAATGATAAGTTGATGAAAGAAGATGAAAGTGGTGAAGCAAATGCACAATTATACAGAAGCATTATTGGAAGTTTATTATATCTAACAATTACAAGGCCAAACATAATGTTTGCATCAAGTTTACTTTCCAGATTTATGCAAAAGCCAAGTAATATTCACTTTGGACAAGCAAAAAGTGTCTTGAGATACATCAAAGGTACTAAAGATTATGTGATCATGTATGAAAAAAATAAAGATGATATTGTGAAGTTATTTGGGTTTTGTGATAGTGATTGGGCTGGAAGTATTGATGACATGAAAAGCACATCAGGATATGTATTCTTTTATGGATCAGGTATCATATTTTGGGCATCCAAGAAGCAAGATACAGTGACATTATCTTCTTCTGAAGCAGAATATGTTTCTACAACTTTGGCAGTACAACAAATAATTTGGTTGAGAAGAATACTTGAAGATATGGGTGAAAAATAAGAAGCTACTACTCTGCTATATGACAACAAATCTACTATTTCTATGATAAAGAATCCTATATATCACAGCCGCACCAAGCATATCAAAATCAAATACCATTTCATTAGAGATGTGGTAGAAGAAAAAGAAATTGAAGTCAAGTATGTGAAGACTGAAGATCAAATTGCAGACATCTTCATCAAGGCACTACCCAAGAAGAAATTCATTCACTTTAGAGATCTCATGGGTATCCAAGAATAACCATTAAAGGGGAGTGTTAAAATATAATGGTTGTTAGTTTTTAGTATTTTATTTAGTCTGAGTTGGGCTTTTAAATAATGGGCCTATCTTTTATGCTTTGGTGGGGTAGCCTCAGATGGATATGATCATAAGAGGTATTATGTTTATCCGTAGAAACAAGAAACAATATTTATATGGTGATGTGCTTAATGAAACGAAATAGATCTATTTTCTTCTTGAGAGAAAACCTTTCTTCTATCTTGATTTCGCTTCCAAAAATAATCTCTGTTGGAAATAATCCCAACAGGATCGTCACCTCAGCTGGGGTATGAACACCGTGTTCATAGTGAAGAATTGTGCAAGCCCAGACTCTCGATTGCTACCTCGGCCTTCCAACATGCCTCCTTGCTAGAAGACCGAACAAATTAAGAAAGCTTTCACATATGACTAACATGTAGTGTTCTTCTATGAGTATAGAAAAAATAGTGTGATTAATCAAGTTAAAAACTGTTACTTATATTGGTTTCTCCCCTATTGATAGAAGTTACCAAAATAAAAGGATGGAGTTATAATCTGTGTTTCACATGGGGGACTTGTAGATGGATTTGTTTCATTCATCTTGTACTCTTTTATTTATTCATTATTTCAATTGTAAAATGTTTGTAACTATTCATTATTTCAATTGTAAGATGTTTGTAACTATGTGAATCATCTGAATAAAAATATTTTAACTTGAAACATGAATTATAACAGTATTTATGTACCTTGCAATTTAAGTGTCAGCATAACTATATTGAACAAGTGTTGTTTCAAGACACATTTGGCGTTTGTATCATATAGAAAACAGTGATTTAAGAAACTCGGATCCGAGGAAAAGTGGGGGTATAATGTATGTAAATTCATTCCCAATATGAGTTTCTTTTGAAGCTCAGGTTGAAGAAGGTTAGTAAATTCTCGAATCAACCTTCAATATATAGTTTCAATTTTCTGTTATGTTGTCACAGTGCAGCATATTAATTTTAATTTCATCCATTATTATTTATCAGATTAAAATGACAATTTTCCAAATCTAAATCTCCAAAGCAGTTCAATAAAAAGTCGCGGCCATACTAATTCAAATAACACTCGGCTTACAAATTAAATATTGGCCTGAAGGCTTGCGGCTTTAGCAAACGCATGGCTCAGAGGAGCTTGCTTGCATTATAGTAGCTAGTGGAAATACATGGACTCCATGGATTGTTTAGAAGCTGAAATCCATTACATGGAGTCCTCAAACAGCCTAGAATTCGAAATCCAAAGCTACGACGGAACTATCCTTGACTCTGAACACAGTACGTAGTCATGTCCCAAGTAAGATGGATACTAAAATACTAATTAATGTTGCTGGTATGTAGTCTCCCCATAACGAAGAAGTATTGCAAGTACCTGCCTATGGATGTTTTCTCTAGATGCTTTTGCTATATCTGGTCTGAGATTGGTGTGGTGGACTACTTAATTACTTATTCATCTTTTATTAGTAGATTTTCTCAAAAATTTAGTAGCCATTGGATTCGTGTTTGCTTAGAGACATTGGATTTAATAGGATGTGCTTCTCTTGTTGATCGGATAAACATTGTTGTGAAATTATTCTTTGAGACAAAGTTTAGATAAGATAGATTATGTGCCAAATAATAAGACATGCATAAAGTAACGTGCACTTATACATCCACCTCCTCCCTTACTCGATCCTTCCTTCCTTGTTATAACGCAAATTAGTAGAATTCAAATTTTTTGGGAGGAATCTATTGCGCAGCTTCCGTCGAGATCAGGCGCGTGAGGAAAAATAAAGAAGAAGAAGAATAGATGGATATAAAAGAAAAAAAGTGCCTTTATTTCTTAATCTTGGTCTATCCGATTACATCCAGAGAGAGCCTTAAATAATCATTCATCTTGGATGACAAAACTTCTTCGCATCAGCCCGTAACCAATTCCCTAACAAACTCCCTACAAATATGGAAGCCTAGCATACGCCCAGCAACTTAATTTCAAGAAAACCGGATGCCACTAATCTAGAAAACTTGAGTCCAATCCTCATGGACCTAGTCCCATAACCTACAATTAGGATATTAAACATTCTCTCAAAAAACTCTCTTCTAAGCCATGCAAGAAAGCACTTAAATCCGAGCCCATATACACCTATGACTCACATGCTTTCTATTTTTGGGTCACAAGTCGACCCAAATGACTTAGGAACCTAAGAACTTATGTAGCCTAAGCTCTCAAACATCTGTGACTTACCTGGACTTTGGATGTGCCACACCTGAGCTTATAATCTTTACTTTGGTGTATCAAAATTACAGTAAGCTCCACTTGGTCCATCAGTCCCATCAGCGCTCCACATCTGAAGAAGCTATCTCAAGGCAGTACCTTAGTGAGTGCATCCGCTGCGTTATCTTTGGTAAACACTTTCACAAGCTCTAACTCACCATCATCTACAAGCTTGCGGATCCTGTGGTATCTGATATCAATATATTTGGTCCTAGCATGATAGACCGGGTTTTGGACCAAACATAAAGCACTCTGGCTATCAGAAAATACCCTGATCATCCCTTGTGCTATCCCCATCACTAGTGCAAGATATTTCAGCCACATAGCCTTCTTTGCAACCTCTGAAATACCAATATACTCTGACTCTGTAGTAAACAAAGCCGTCACTGGCTGCAGACTTGACCATCATGATATTGGACCACCATTCAACATAAAGACATACCCTGTCATCGACCTTCTGGTGTCCAAATCACCTCCATAGTCCGCATCAATAAAACCTACTATCCGATTCTGAGCCTCCATGATCAGTCTAGTGCCATCCTCCATGCCACTATACCCATAGCATATACCAACACTAACTGTGCTAACAAGATATTTGAAGATCCCTTTTAGAGCTTTCCAATGTTCTCTACTCGAACTAGCCATGAATCTGCTAATCTGGCTAATAGCATATGCAAGGTTAGGCCTACAATACACCATAGCATACATGAGACTGCCAACTCCTAAAGCATAAGGTACTCTGGACATCTCCTTGGCCTCTATATCAAAACTCGGTGACATAGTCTTGGAGAGCTTAATATGACCAGGCAATGGTAATGCGGCTGGCTTTGCACCATCCATACTATATCTCTCCAAGACCCTCCTAATATAAGTCCCCTCACTACTACAAATAGTGGAATAGACTACGGTAGGTTTTAGAAAAAAGACTACGTTTTTCGTAAAAAATGTAGTCTAATATTTTAGACTACGTTTTCATAATTTTTCATAATTTAAAAGACTACATCTTTTATTAAAAACGTAGTCTTATATTATCTGATAATATAAAAGACTACATTTTTAAATAAGACGTAGTCTTATATTATCTAATAATAAAAAAAGACTACATTTTTAAATAAGACGTAGTCTTATATTATCTAATAAAAAAAAGACTACGTTTTTAATTAAGATGTAGTCTTATATTATTTGATAATATAAAAGACTACATTTTAAATTAAGACGTAGTCTTATATTATCTGATATTATGTCAAAAAGACTACGTTTTTAATTAAGACGTAGTCTTATATTATCTGATAATAAAAAAGACTACATTTTTAATTAAGATGTAGTCTTATATTATATGATATTATGTCAAAAAGACTATGTTTTTAATTAAGACATAGTCTTATATTATTTGATAATATAAAAAGACTATATATATTTTTAAATAAAACGTAGTCTTACTACTACAAAAAGTTAAATAGACTATAGTAGGTTTTAGGAAAAAGACTACGTTTTTCGTATAAAATATAGTCTTATATTTTCACAAATTAAAAGACTACATCTTTTATTTAAAACGTAGTCTTATATTATCTAAAAATATAAAAAGACTACGTTTTTAAATAAGACGTAGTCTTATATATAAAAAGACTACGTTTTAATTAAGATGTAGTCTTATATTATATGATAATATAAAAGACTACATTTTTAAATAAGACGTAGTCTTATATTATCTGATAATATATTTTAGACTACATTTTTAATTACGACATAATCTTATATTATCTGATAATATAAAAAGACTACGTTTTTAATATTTTATAATATAAAAGATTACATTTTTAATTAAGACATAGTCTTATATTATCTGATAATATAAAAAAACTACGTTTTTAATATTTTATAATATAAAAAACTGCATTTTTAATTAAGACGTAGTCTAATATATTTTTAATTAAGATGTAGTCTAATATAATTTCCCTCCTTCTAATTCAGTTCCCTCCTTTTCCTAAACGAAACCTTTGAGATACCCAAAATCAAAATTTTTTTTTTCATCCATAGCTTTGTTCTAGGGTTTCGGTGGGGGACGCCGGCCTTGAGCGGCGTCCGAAGAGCGGAGGAGAGGGCCTACGTCCCCTTCTCCTTCGATGTCCCCTCCCGCTCCGCCTCGAACCAGCTCTACGTCCCGAAGCTCGACCGCATCGTTCTTCGTGACAAATCCTCCTCCCGCCCCTTCGCCAACCTCTCCACCGTCCGCAAGGCCACCGTCAACGCCCGCGTCCTCTCCCTCGTCTACGCCGTCCTCCTCCGGGACATCCACGTCACCAAGCGTGACCTCTTCTATAACGACGTCAAGCTCTTCCAAGACCAGACCAAATCCGACGCCGTGCTCGACGACGTTTCTTGCATGCTTGGCTGCACCCGATCCTCCCTCCATGTCGTGGCATCGGAGAAGGGTGTTGCCGTCGGCCGCCTCGTCTTTACCGATGACGGCGACCACATTGACTGCACCAAGATGGGCATCGGCGGCAAGGCCATATTGCCCAACATCGACCGCGTCGGTAACCTCTCGAGAGTGATGCCCTCTTTATCCTCCTGGTCGAGAAAGACACCGCCTTTATGCGGCTAGCAGAGGATCGGTTCTACAATCGCTTCCCCTGCATTATTGTGACTGCTAAAGGCCAGCCGGATGTCGCCACCAGGCTTTTCTTAAAGAGGATGAAGATGGAGCTTAAGCTGCCGGTGCTGGCTCGTCGATAGTGACCCCTACGGCCTCAAGATCCTGTTGGTGTACATGTGCGGGTCCAAGAACATGTCCTACGATAGCTCCAACTTGACGACGCCGGATAACAAGTGGTTGGGGGTGCGGCCCAGCAACCTGGATAAATACCAGATTCCAGAACAGTGCTGGCTGCCCATGATGGACCAGGACATGAAGGCCGGGAAGGGCCTGCTCGAGGAGGACTTTGTGAAGAAGAATGAGGGCTGCGTGAAAGAGCTGGAGACAATGGTGAGGACGAGGCAGAAGGCTGAGATACAGGCCCTCAGCTCGTTTGGTTTCCAGTACCTCAGCGAGGTCTACCTGCCCCTCAAGATACAATAGATGGATTGGCCGTAAGTTACTTTGTCAGGTAAAACTTATTGTGCCTTCCCTGTCCTGTTTCCTTTTTCACTTTTTTTTTGTTTAGTTTTTCCTATCAGGATCTGCTGATACTTGTTCCTGATATGTCGTGATGGCATTTGATTTCTACATCATCTATGAACCTTGTCTAGTACTGGTGATGGTGATGGGAAGAGCAATCTTTTAGAGATAGATCCGCTCATTTCTGTGGAATAAGAGTTAATGTAGACCTTTGTTTTTTGGATCGGTTTTTTGGGAGCGAGACTTGGCTGGTGTCTTGCCCCCCCCCCTTGTTTTTCAGTTTTGTACAAGCAGATGACAAAATATGACTCTTATGTATTTATATGTTTTTGTAGAAAGCTTATAATGTGCCAGCAGAAGGAAAGAATCATATTTTGTCATCTGCTTGTACAAAATGGAGACAATTTAAGTTCAAGTTGAGGACAAAATTCTTGAATCCATTGGAAGATATGCGACCCTTATTTGACAACCCTCCTAAGAACTATCCATTCATAAAAAAAGATGCTTGGAATGCCTTTGTCAGCAGGTATAGTTCTCCAGAATTTAAGGAATGGAGTAGGTTGCAAAGTGAAAGAGCAAAAAGCAATGAGTATCGACATCATTCATCTAGGCGTGGATTTGTTAATGTGGAAGAAAAGATAGTAAGTGTTGAATATTTAGTTCTGCATTGTTGAGTAATTATTAGCTTATTTTTTATTAATATATTTGTTGTCTAATAATTATAGAAAAAAGAGATAGGCACTGATGAAGACATTGGACGAAGTGTTGTATGGAAAGCTGTTTATTCAAAAGGTGATGGTTCTGATAGTGAAGTCATCCAAGAAGTCATACAGAAGATTGTAAGTAGTAAATCTGTTATTATTCATTTAATAGCTAATTATAGATTCTTTTATAACTTCCTAATGTATGGTTCGTTTTGTCTACATATCAGGATGAATATACAATGAAGGTGAAAGATGGATCAATACAAGAATCGGGACAAAAAGACATACTAGGAATGGCATTGGGAAATCCCGAACATGGTGGTCGAGTAAGGGGTGTTGGAGGCATGGTTACCCCTAAAACCTATTTCAATCTTCCAAAAAGAACAAAAACAAGCGAACTCTTACAACATTTGTTAGAAGAACAAAAAATATTGAACCAACAACAAAGAGAAGATGCAGAGGAAAGAAAATCATTACTTGATGAGCTACGTAAACTTCATGAAGAAAACAAAAAGTTGAGAGATATTTCAAAAATTGCTGCAAGTGCTCAATATGTTTCAGACAAAGCTAGCTGCTGCTCAATTAAAAAACTGCATCCAAATAAAAATGTTGCTGATTCTGATACACAAAATGATGAAAATATAGAATTTATTGCTATTGGACAAAGAAACATGCAAAAGGTATGTTAATATTTACTTATATTTGTAGCAATTTATTTAAATTCATAGTACTTATATTTTCTAATGTTATTGCTTTGAAGGGAAAACCATGCAAATTGGCAGTAGAATCTATTAATAATATAATTGGATATGGTACAGTGATTGAGAATGTAGAACCAAACTCTGTTGTACATGGAGTTCCTTTGGGTATTCATAATTATCGTGTATCTATTGATGTTTGTTTTGACAATGATGCTCTCCTTCCAATAACAATTGGTGATGATCCTGTAAAAGTTAAAGATTTTGTTGGTTCTCACGTTGCATGGCCTCGATCATTAGTTATTGATGATCAAAGAAAGGTATCTAAAACCTTTTAACTTATATTTAAATTTGTGATTAATTTATATTGATAAACTATTTGTTATGTAATATATGTGAATTGAATTTCATTATTATGAACAGGCTAAGATTGTCCCCCAAAAATTACAGATAGAAAACAAAGAAAAGGGTCCATGGAGTTTATCATATTTAAAGAATCACATTGCAAAAAGTTTGGGAGATACAAATACAATAATGGTGGTATTGGATGTTGGTGTCTTTGGTCATGAACGGGTTTGTTATATTATTCGAGAAGATATTGATAACTTTTGCTCAATGGACAGGATTACTTCTAGTTGTATTGTGCTATATATGAGGTAATAATTAAGATATTTTTATATTTTTTGCATTTCATATGCAATTACTATATGTTACAAGTTTCTAATAAAAACTGTGGGATTGAATAATTTGATTTATGTAGCTATTTGTACAATCAAATCAAGAAATCAAAACTGCTCAACATGTATGGCTTCATAGACCCTGGACAGATCTCTGTACACTCTGGATCGGCTGGAGTACGATCAGATTTGATTGCTAAAAGATTAGAGCGTTGTTATGTGGATCAATTGTTTCTAGCTCCTTATAACTCTGGGTAAGTTGTTTTTTAATGAAATTTGATACTTTTGATATTAAGTTGTTGATTATTGTTATTATGTTTATGAAGGGATCACTGGTCCTTGGTGGTTATTGACCCTCATGGGGACAAAGTGTATTTTTGTGATTCTATTGGACGTTCAGTGGGAAAAGAATTGAAAGGTGTTATTAATACGTAAGTATTTATTTCTTTTTAATTTTGCAGTAATTTGTCTAAATTATATCATTTGAGTCTCACACTATTACTATACTTTGTTAAATTAGTGCACTCAAAATATACAATGCTAAAGCTGACCGAGTTGCAAGAAAAACACTTACTTGGGAGTCAATTAAGGTATATTGAGTTGCATATTCTTTTTAATAATTCATAAAATTAGATCTTATTTGTTTTAATCTTATAAAAACTTTTAAATTCATTTTTCAAGTGTCCAAAGCAACCATCTGGTGTTGAATGTGGCTATTATGTCATCATGTATATGAAGGAGATCATCGAGAATTATATCATTTCAACCGATGAAAAGGTACGTAGGTTATTATTGCGTAGATGATTCACATAAGTTCTACTTTTTATGATTTTAGGTTTTTATGTCATGTATTATTTAGTGCTCTTTTTATGAGTAACTTATATGAAAAGGTTTGTTATTATTGCGTACATGATTCATATAAGTAGTACTTTTTATGATTTTAGATTTTTGTATCATGTGTTATTTAGTGCTCTTTTCTGATTAACTTATATATGCAGTTTGGCGAGAAGAAAACTTATAAACAAGAAGAGATCGACATTATGCGTGGAGAATGGGTCGAGTACTTACAAGGTTGCATTTGAAGAAATGTTATGTGGAAAGATGTTTGTATGATAGTATTGGACAATGTATTTGAGGTTTTTTGGAATTGAAACTATATGTTTGTATGACAGTAAATGTTTGTATGACAGTTTGCACGAAGAATTCAATATTTTTAGGATTTTTTTGGAATTGAAATTATATGTTTGTATGACAGGATTTGATATTAGACTACATTTTTAATATAAAAATGTAGTCTAAATGTTCATAATAGACTACATTTTCTGATAAAAACATAGTCTAAATGTATTTAAAGACTACGTTTTATTGACTTTAGACTACATTTTCTTATAAAAACGTAGTCTAAATGTATTTAAAGACTACGTTTTTTCGACTTTAGACTACATTTTCTTATAAAAACGTAGTCTAAATGTATTTAAAGACTACGTTTTTTCGACTTTAGACTACATTTTCTGATAAAAACGTAGTCTAAATGTATTTAAAGACTACGTTTTTTTGATTTTAGACTACATTTTTTGATAAAAATGTAGTCTAAATGTATTTAAGGACTACGTTTTATTGACTTTAGACTACATTTTCTGATTAAAATGTAGTCTAAATGTATTTAAGGACTACGTTTTTTTCGACTTTAGACTACGTTTTCTGATAAAAACGTAGTCTAAATGTATTTAAAGACTACGTTTTATTGACTTTAGACTACGTTTTCTGATAAAAACGTAGTCTAAATATATTTAAAGACTACGTTTTTTCGACTTTAGACTACATTTTTCAATAAAAACGTAGTCTAAATGTATTTAAAGACTACGTTTTTTTTGACTTTTAACTACGTCTAAAAACGTAGTCTAAAAGAGGGACTTTTAACTACAGTTACACTTTTAACTACACTCACCTAGACTACGGTTTAGAAAATGTAGTCATATATAAAATACTACATTTTTTAGACGTAGTCTAATTAAAAAATTGTTGTAGTGCCTTAGATAAGTGAAGCAACCTCCTGTCTCTGTTCCTAAAAAATTTCATCCCCAAAATCCATGTAGCAGGACCTAAATCCTTCATTTCAAACTCAACTAACATTGCTGCCTTTAGATCCTCTACAACAGCTTTACTCTTGCATGCAATTAACATATCATCCATATATAAAAGCAAGTATAATCTGAAATTATCTTCTAAAATTCAAAAATAAACACAGGGATCATACTCACATCTAGACATGCTGATGCTCCTCACAAAAGTATCAAACCATAGGTACCACTGACGCGATGACTGCTTCGAACCATACAAGGATCTCTGCAAATGACATACCTTTCTTTCTGACTCGGTTCTATGAACCCCTCTGGCTGCTCCATATAAATCTCCTTCTCCAAATCTCCATGAAGGAAGGCCGTCCTGACACCCAATTGCTCTAGTTCCAAATTATGCACTGCTACAATGCTCAGTAATACTTTGATAGAGGTGTATCAAACCACTGGTGAGAACACCTCATTGTAGTCAATGCCTTCTTTCTGAGAAAATCTTTTGGCCACTAACCTGGCCTTATATCTGATCCCCTCCTTGTCTGTAGCTACTTCTTTGCACTGAAATATCCATTTGCAACCAATGGATTTCTTTTCACTTGGCAGTGACACCAATCGCGAAGTCTGATTCTTCTGCAGGGACTGCATCTCTTCCGCCATAGCTTGGACCCACCTATCTCTATTCTGGCTTGTCATTACCTTCTGGTAGGTAACTGGTCCTCCACTAGCAGCCACCAATGCATATGACATGGTCTTGCCAAACCTATATCGCTCCGGCTGCCGAATGACCCTCTTTGGCTTATGCAGTGCAATGCCGATGCATGTCCCAGGATGTGACTCATCCCTTAGCTCATCTCTACCGTGAGCATGTATCTGGCTGGTTCCCATATGTGAAGACATATTTGGAGTATGCTTTACCTGAATCTCATGTCCTCTTGACGATCCTACAAAAGATAAAATATCATAATAGGTTAGTTGCTCAGCTGCGCCCTACTGAGCCTCCTACTGCCCATCTGTGTCTGAAAGGGCCTCCGGCTGAACCTTTACCACCTTCTGCTTCTTGAAGATTGAGCTCTCATCAAAAATCACATCCCTGCTGATCGTGGCCTTTGCTCCAAGGGATCCCACAGCCTGTATCCCTTGACTCCTCGCGGATATCCAATGACACCATTTTTTAGGCTTTGGCGTCCAACTTAGTCTGTTGATTGACATCCACATGTACATTTATGTTGTACATTCAAATACTCTGATATGGCTGAGCTTTACCTGTCTACCAGACCACACATCCTCTGGTAACCTCCCATCAAGCTTGACATAAGAAGACTTGTTTATCAAGTAGGCTATTGTGTCAGCTGTGTCCACCCAAATATTTTAGATAATCCTACTTGCAATCTCATACATCTAGCTTTCTCCATGAGAGTTCAGTTCATTCTCTCAGCCACTCCATTTTGTTGAGGAGTTCTAACTACTAAAAATTGCCTTTTGATGCCTCCATCTGTGCAAAATTTTAGAAACTCCTTTCTTGTGTTTACCATTATCAAACAACACCACCTTTACATATATCCATGTCTCCTTCTCCACCTCAGCCTGCCATGCTTGAAATTTGGAGAAGACCTCTGACTTTTTCTTCAAAAAATATACCAGACCTTCCTTGAAAAATTA
Source organism: Calamus simplicifolius (assembly GCA_900491605.1). Taxonomy (NCBI): domain Eukaryota; kingdom Viridiplantae; phylum Streptophyta; class Magnoliopsida; order Arecales; family Arecaceae; genus Calamus; species Calamus simplicifolius. Next base: position 1,764,903 of record UESW01003826.1, on the reverse strand, counting down.
TCAATCAGAGTCATGAAATATCTGGCCCCATTCCTGTCCAAAACTAAAGCTGGACCCCAAACATCACTGTGTACTAGCTCCAAGGGACCTGTACTATGCGCTGAACTGATAGAAAATTTTACCTTATGTTGCTTTCCATCTGACATGGCTCACAGACCTCTATAACACCCTCATCCAAAGCTGAAATCCTCCTATCCTTCATCAACACCCTCATGCCCCGCTCTTCCATGTGACCAAAATGAACGTTTCACATGCGATACATATCCTGCTGACTGTTAACTGCTGCTACTATCTCAGACCCTCCACACATCATAGACCCAACCAGCTGATACAAATTATTTTTCCGTCTCTTTTCCCTCATCACAACCATGACACCTTTCATGATGTTGAGTACACCATTCCCGGAACAACAACTGAAACCAAATCTATTCATCTCCAGGTACCCCAAGGACACTAGGTTCTTTTTCAAGTCAAGAATATGCTTCACATTAGTAAGAGTTCTCACAACCATCAAACATCCTGATCCTAACTGTACCAACTCCTACCATCCTGTAAGAATGGTTATCCTCTAATGTCATATTCCCCACATCGATTTTAGTATAATTTGCAAACCAGGACCGATGCGATGTATAATGATGTGAGCAGGCTGAATCAAGTAACCAACTATCTGTTGTTCTTTCGTGTGCATCTAAAACCACTAAGAGGTCCTCCTCGACCCCTACATCTTTAACAATACTGACGGATTCCTTCTAGAGACAATTTCTCTTTATATGTCCAACCCCATTATACTTGTAACACCTAAACTTGCCTTTGCCTTTCTTTGACTTGGACCTGGATTGGCCCCTGCGCTTGCTGACCTCCTTGCCTATGCCGGTTCTCTCTCCCACCATGAGGTCCTTCTGAGGTACACCTTCCCCTGTCATTTTTCCTCGCTGCTCATTGGATCTCAACACAAATACAATATCTTCATAAAGCAGTGTTTCTTTTTCATAAAGCAGTATAATAACAAGAGGATCATAAGACATAGGCAATGAACATAACAAGAGAAGAGATTTATCTTCTTCCTCCATCATAACACCGGGAGTCATCAAATCATTGCATACCCTATCATACTTCTGAATATGAAGAAAATATCCCCATCTTCCTGCATTCGAAGACTATATAATTCTCTCTTCAACATAAGTTTATTACACATATTTTTACCTATGTACAAGGAATACAACTTGGCCCAAAGACCCTTCGGTTTCTTCTCATCTATGACACTATACAAAGCCGAATCAGCAAGACATCCTCTGATCGCTATACATGCCCTCTTCTCAAGAGACAACCAATCCCCTTCGAACATCTCCTCAGGCTTTGATTCCAAAGCAACATCGAGACAATTCTGTACTAGTAAATCCTCAACCCTCATCTTCCACATGAAAAAACTTTCTTTTTCATTAAATTTTTCAAACTCAACTTTGCTTTCATTACTCATGGTTGATCAGCCACAAACAACAATCACAGAGATAAATTTAAAAAAATACCCAAAGGTAAAATACTGATTGAAATCTCCTCTTGCAGTCCCTTCAAGAATTTCTTAATCCTTTTAGTTTTCTTTCCTGCTGGAATTTACCCGTGTGTGAGAGGCTTTCCGTGAGTCCTTACATCACCAAATGCTTCACGTTGATGCTTTCCGTGGGAGAAGCCTTTCTTCCTTTCCACGCTCGTCTTCACTCGAAGTCGTGAAGCCTTCCTCCCAAGGCTGCCACCACCATGCATCCTCTCCACGTCGTGAACATGAGGAAGCTGGAGCACTCCCCCCTCGTCTTCGCTGACTTCACACCCGTGAGAAATCCTTCACGTCCTTTCTCATGTCCTGGAGAAGTTCACATATTATGGAATAATGCCTGGGATCTTCACGTGAAGTTGGATCCTGGAGAAAAGCCCTCCACCCACTTGGAAGAGTTGACTCCATTGACCAAAGCCCTCTCACCCTTCACCTTTCACGAAGCAGTGCCTTCAAGGAATGACGCTCAGGTTCCACTTCCATGAAACCTTCACGCTAATGGATGGGACGAGCAAAATCTTCATGTGAGTCACTGGATCGGCGCTGGATCGGGATCCCACGAAACCCACAAAGGCTTCGTATCCTAGCGTCATTCCTCCAGCCACGTCCCTAAGTACCTGTGGCTCTCTCAAGAAACCGTGCGTTCCCTGGAAGAATCACCACCTCCTTCACGCAACGAATCTTCGTACGAGCATCACAAAACCACGAAGCTGCAATCCTTTTTTTTTTACTTTTTGGAGGTGAATCTAGGATCTAATTTTTTTTTCTCTTCCTAAGCGCCTCTCTGAAGCTTTGATATCACTTGCCGAGATCAGATGCATGAGAAAAAATAGAGAAGAAGTTTTGATACCACTTTGGATGTGCCACACCTGAGCTTTCAGAATATGCACTTATACATGTTACTTTCTGCATAATATATTGACAGTTGAAGGACTTTGTACTTGTCCATGCTCAAAGAAGAGCATAACAAAATTGCTCTTTATCTATTCATCAAAATCATATTTTTCAATGTCCTATTCAAGTTAAACATTATGGATATGAAGACGAAGATGAAGAGTGTTGGTGAGTTGCAAAATACCAATGCAGATTCAGACAAATTGGATGGTACAGTTTAAATTTGATGGGCTACAAGTTAATGAGTTCTGACTGACATTGAAATGAAGCTAAAATTTTCTGCAATATTGCTCAGCAAATGAAAAGAAGCTCAAGCCCTGCTGTCCCCACAAGTGGAGAACACCATAAACTTTCTTCTCTGTCACTTCCTTCCAAATGATTTTACTTAGCCTCCTTCTTATACGTCTAAAGATAAGGCTGCTACAGCATGAATTACAGTTTAATTCTTTGCCTCTCTTTCTGACTCATATTTCTTCCCTCTTTCCCTGTGAATTTGTCTCCCATACTTATATTATTGAGACTTCGAGTAAAATGCCAGAAGGAAGCCTCTGTTATTGAGGGGAATGGTCCAGTCACTGGTCACATTATCTCCATCACATAGGAGAAAAGAATGGCGAACCGAAGAGGGTTAGATTATCTGAAATTGCTCTATAGATGATAGTTAGTGGAGCTAGAGAAAGATGTCATTTCTAACATGGATTCCATTTCCGTCTTTCAGACCAATAGCTACATGGCAGAGCTTGTGGTGGGTACTGGGTCATTTGGAATTGCCTTTCAGGTATAATTCAAACTTTTGTGTTGGTGCGACTTTATCTGCGGCACAAGTTTGGAAATTTGTTTTATGTGTTGGTTTTATATGCAGGCTAAATGCTTGGAAACAGGAGGGACTGTTGTTATTGATGACGGGTAAAATTATCATTGCGCTAACGCTCGTGCACAAGATGAAAAGGTTGAGACCAATCTCGATATACGATCAGCTAGCTGTCACGTCTGGAAAACAGCGGAGCCGAATCGTCTTCGGCAGGGTTAAACCGCCTTCGGCAAAACCGAGCATTCTTACGCCTCAGCAAACCGAGCTATCCTCATGCCTCGGCAAACCATGCTATTCTCACGCCTTTACAAACCGAGCTATCCTCATGGCTTGGCCGTACCGAGCTATTCTCATGCCTCGATCAGATCGAGGCATTTGAGCGCCTATGTGGAGCCAAGCGGAAGAGTTCAAATTCATAATAGTTAAACAAAATCTTGAGCAAAAAATTATACAAATAATACCAGAAGTGTTCTAAGACCTATAGAAGTGGCCTAAGACCTATAGAAGTGACCTAGGGCATATAGAATCGCTAAATCTCAAAGTACCAACCAACTCTCCTAGACATCGATTCTCTAACTAACTAGATACTGATCCCACCGGCCCTATAAAAACTTGATTCGAATCCGATTTGAATATGAATGATTTTCGAACCCCCTATGACGTACTCAAGGGATCAGGTGATCGCCTATAAATACCCTGGTCCTGAAGTCTTTCAGGTATGCTTTCACTGACACTCAGATTGAAAACTCCATTGAAGCTCGAGCGGAGCTTTGAGTTCTCGAGAGACTATTCATCTTGAGAAACTCTTCTGCGAGAGCCTTTTCCTCACATCTGCTTGCTGTGAATTTTACTGACTTGGACGTCGGAGGGTCTTTCGCAGAGGGCTACCTTAGATACTCTCTGCGCAAGGACTGTCTTGTAGGTTCCACCCGGGCGAGAGATCAGCGTCCAGATCCGGAGTTGAGCTGCATCCGAGTCGGAGAACAAATTTTCACGGCAATAGATTGGCGCTAGAAGGAGGGTCTCAAGTCCCATAAACTTGTAATCCAGAGACAAGGTTCAAAATCAGAAGAAGAATCCTTCAATGGCCAATCGGAAGAGCCGCATCCGATGCTCAAGATCAGGCCACCTTTCAAAGGTCTGATCCAATCAATAGTGTAGCGCCTCCGCTACACCGCGACTGAGACCCCTTCACCACCAGTGGCAGCAGTGACGCTGGACTAGTTTGCTACCTTGGTTCAGCAAGTCCAGGCACTGGCCCAGCTGGTCCAAGGACTCCATGGAGTTTCCCGTCTAGCTATCCCTATTTCACAGCTTCATGAGAAAGTAGCCGCTCCCATCCCACCAGCAATTTTTCATTTTTATTCCCTGTATTTCAACGCTTCACAAAGCATCAAAAAATATTTTTTTACATTTTTAGCATTAAAATTAACATTTTTAGCATCGAATATTTAATATTTGTCATATGTAAAAGCAAGCTAATATCTATCATATGGCAACCCATTAGTCCATCAAAACATCACTGACTTCGATGTCAATCCCATCACTGCCACTTTATGTACAGTACCAATTTCGTCAAAAGTAATACTAACAAGGAAAATAAAATCACAAGCTAAATTATGAGAAATTTAAGATTTAACATAAAAAAATCCTTCGATGTTAAAGAAAAAAATTATAAAAGGTAAATAAAAAATACTATTCAAATCAATAATAAGGTCAAAATAATCTTTTTAGTAATATAAAAAATCATTAAATATTATTTTCTCATTCAGATGGATTTCAATAGAACAACCAAATAAAATTACATAAATTAGAGCCAATATAAGTATGCTATTTATGAGAAATAAAATCAAGCTTAGATCACTGAATGTGGAGAACACCTCACAAGCAATTATCTTTAAAATTTACTTTAATCAAAGATTGAATGGCTTCCTTATGGAAGCAAAATTTTGACTTTCTAAAACTTTTTTTTTATTTTCTTTACCACTTTTCATGCTTTTTTTCCCTATTCTGTTTTCCGAAGGGTTAGTTAATCCTATCATTTATTGGATTATGGGGCTGCATAAAAGTAGAACCCAATCCAGCAAATCTCTCCCTCCTGTTTCATGTGGAAGGCTCCATCAAGCTTACTAATTTTTGCATAACTCGATCTTTCCTATTAGTACAATCTATTGTTAGGTTTAATGAATTCTTCTCTATGTTAATTTTCTTAATTCTCATCAATTATTTTTCAATATATTTTGGATCCAATGATATCTAACATCAACATTCTTTGTTCTAGAATGATACATGGCATTCTAGCTTAGGTTTATAGACTTTTAGTTGTTACAATGTACTATCATTCTTTAAGCCTAACTTTTTAAAAAATCTGTTCATCCACAACATCTTCCTTCCAACTTCTATAGCTGCAATATATTCTGCTTTAGTTGCAAAGAGTGACATAACTTTACAATTTAAATTGCCATGAAATTGCTCCTTAGATCTGTAAATATGAATAAGTAACAATAAGTAAACTTTCTTCCATCTAAACTTTCTTCCAACTAATGCTTCTCATTAATTCACATCTATGAAGCCTTCTAAAATAGGTTTAGATGAATATGATTGATTTCACATAACCAAGCTAGAGATTTGAAAATTCAATATCAAAAACAGAAGGAATTTTATTAGATAAATTGAAACTTACATTTATCTTAAAAATACTTTTAAAAATAAGCTTTTTCTTATAAACTTATTATTACAAGTGATTAAAAATTTATTTAATTTTATAATAATTTTATATATATATATATAAAGATCCATAAATCAAATTTCTTCTAATACTAAAGATAAATAATATTTGGTGAAGGATCAGAATCTTTTCAAAGATTATCTTTAGGTTCACTTATTCTTTTCTAATTAAGCACATGTACCAAAGAGTTATTCCTGAGCATTACACATGCTTCACTTGATTCCTAAAAGATGAAAAACTATGAACGATTCGAACAATCGTGAACATTAGATTCTAAATCAAACCATAAATTACAAGAAGATTAGATTAGGCTAACTAAGGATTTTGTGTTGCCAACCTAAAAGAAGGCCTGGCACCACTTTTGATCATGTTAACATGAGGTTTGCACACTCTTTTCCTCAATGGTTTGTTTTTTTGTGTTAACAATCCTTTACTACATGGTTAGTCCTTCCACGCATAAAGTATAATGCCTCTTTCTTCTTCTTTGACTTGTTTGACCATATCTAATTTGATTGATTTTAAGGAGGTTTCAGCATTTATTTGGTTATTGTCCTTATTCTTTACTCTTTTATTTCTTTATTGGAGAATTGAGTTATTTATAAATAACTATATATATATAAAGCTAGTGGATATGGGCCATTACTCTTATTTTTTTGCTTCTTTACTTCTTCACCAGAGAACTATGATATTTTGAGTAACCACGTATCTGTATAAAAATAATGGGATATATGCTATTATCCTAATTCTTTTTCTCTTTTATTTCTCCGCTGAAAAATCAAATATACTTATAAGCAACATTGTAATATAGGTCATTATCCATTTATAATATATAGTATAATATTATTATTATTATTATTAAATATTAAATAATATTATAACATATTATTATATTATAATGTTATTAATTATAATTATAATATTTTAATATTAATGTAACATTATTGTAATTAAAATATTAATTTATATTATTATTACTTTAATAATATAGCAAAATTTAATCGATATTATTGATTAATAATTTATTTTTATTACAATTATTTAAATAATTATCATAATTATTGAATTATAATTTTAATTATGTTTAATTATGTGTTTAAATATAATCATAATTTAAAAATTATGATTACTAATTATAATTTAACATAATTATTTTAAATTATAATATAATATAATATAATTATATTTACTATAATTAATGTGATTTGAGATATAATGAACCCAAATAATTATTAAATAGGTGTAATTTTGAAAATTGGAACATTGAATTAAATATTTAATTGTTCCAAACTATTTTAATTTCATAGTTTTATATATAGTATTGGGCTAAACATAAGAAATATTTACAATTGAATTCTACTGCAAAATTTATTTCATTTGAAAATAAAGTTTGCAGTGATGTGCGTTCCAAATGAAGCATTAGAACCTTTATATACCAATAATTTATTTTAATTTACTTATTAAATTATATTATTAGTCAAGAAATGAAGGCATGAAATCAAAAAGAAGAAAACATCAAGTTCATAAAATTATCTAAAAATGATATAGCAACCTGATATTGTAATTATATTTATCAAACTTAAAATTAAAGAAAATTTGAGTTTTATCTAGCGATTTATAACATGATGACCAGCATATGACTAGCGGAGAAAAATGCTTTAACGTACACTAATCCCTTAAAAAAGGAGCCATAATTAGTTGCCCAATAGCGGGAAATTAATTGAGTTATGATATCTTCCTGAGTGAGATGAAGCTCCAGTTTCTGACCGTTTTTGCCGAAAAAATCCAACCCGCTTCCCTCTTCGGACTTCTTATGGAGCTAGCGACCGATTTGCTTCACGCATAACGAACGCGTTAGCGATTGCTTGTTCGCACTGTACGTTGAACTCTTAATTAGATCATTTGAATTGACCGATTCAGAAACTTGTCTAAAGGGGGCATGCTCGATGGGCGTAGGTTCGGTGCTTCACTCCATAGAAATGAAGAGAAAGTCAATGGATGGGTGTTCAAGGAAGGAAGACCTTGTGGTTGTCAAGAAATAATCAACACCCGCTTTCAGATCCAGACTTATAACCGAAACAAAATTGGCGCTACGAAACAAACTCTCTCCACCTCAATTGCACCATTACTAATTTTTGAGTTTCTTCCCAAATCATCTGAAAAACATGCTTGCTAATTAGCCAGGTCTGATATCAGCTTTGAATGTCCTCTTTGGATGGCTTATAGGCGGTTCAATAGATATGTTTCTGACTCAACTCAACTCATCTAAGCCTTTTCCCAACAGAGATGTTTCTAACTGGCATATTTAATTCAATTTTTTGAGCAAAAGCTACTCAGTGGTTCTATTTCTATGTATCCACTTCCTATACCTGCATCCAAGGCTGTAACCAAGAAGGAGAGCCTATAAAATTTTCAGAAAGAGCAAGGAGTCTTTCATCCTTTTGATAAGACTAACACGGAGTAGTTTTATTCTTCTTATTGACTTAAGACCTTATACAATGCTCTAGCAAACGGAGAGAAGAAACATGGTCATCCCTTCCTTGGTTATCCCTTCCTCCTAAATAGATTAGGTAGTATTATCAATGTTTTGAAAATTGGACGGACAACGAATCGGCTTAACATTTGGCCGGATCGCGGGTTAATCGGTTCGACCGGATGAACCGATTTGATCGGATCAAATAATATTATAATTAAAATTTAATTTAATAATACAAAATAATATAATTTAAATAAAAAATTTTAAAAAAATCTAAAAACCGAATTAGACCGATTGAAACCCAGCTGGTTCAACGGTTTTTTTGGTTTTTACTGGATCATATAAAAGTCAACTTTAATAATAAAATCGGATCGAACTGATGATCGATTCTTGATTGGACCGGTTGGATCGGTCGGTCCGATCCAATTTTCAAAACATTGGTATCTATTCATTGAAAGATTAATTTGAAAGATATTTGGCATGTAGATATTGACTTGTCAGCAATGGTCTTTAAAAAGAGGTGAGGTTAACAAAGGATTGAAGCTATTCCCCTCCGGAGGGACGAAACCAACACTCCTTGAACATAAAGTACTGCTTTTCGTGTTAACTCGCATTCTTTTGACCAAGAAGAAGCGAATTGGAGGTTTATGAGGGTGGAAAGAGGCAGCTGTCTGCCAATTGAGCTGCCATTTGAATCTTTAGCTCTTGATCGTGTGATCAAATAAATAATGAGCACTAGCTCTCATACCAATTGTTGGCCTAGATGGCAACCCAAGAGGGGGGTAAATTGGGTTCTTAAAAATTTAACCTTTTAAAAACTATGTGCTTTGAAATAAATGAGATTAAGTGCAAGATAAATGTTAAGTACAAATAAAGAGATAGAGTGAGAGAGTCAAAACACGGCAAACACAAAGATTTTATAGTGGTTCGATGTATCTAACACCTACGTCACCCCTAAGTATCACTTGGGTCCACACTATAATCTACTTGATTATAGCCGAGTTGTTTTACAAGCTTACAACTCAAAACATGTTGTTTCCCCCGGGATTACAATGAACCCAGCTGGTTTTCTGGGCTCAACAGCACAAAACCCAACCACAAGCTATCCTTAGCTTGTACCGAGGTATACCACCTCCACTAATTCAATCCCTTGATTGAACTAGCCAACAACTATGAAAAATAGAGTTTACAATACAAGACAGCTCCTTAAGTGAGCAAATATGTAATTAAATAAACAAGGGTAAGAAAAGCCTGTTTGAAGCGAATTTGATTTGTGCTTTTTTCTTTTCCTCTTCTCCTTTGAAATGTTGAATTAGGCCTCAGCTCAGATTCTTCAGAAAGATTACAGTTGAGAAGTTGGGGAAAATCAGGGCTTTTGCTTTCTTTTCTTCACTTGGAAATCCTCCGATTTTGAACTTGAATGCCTTATATTTCTCTTTGGACTCTCTTGGATTGGTTGATGTAAGCTTTGAGTCTTTCCTTTTGATTTCTCTCTTAAGATTTTTGGATTTTTCACAAAATATTTCCTTTTCCTTTTTCTATTTTTCCTTTCTCTTTTTAAATGGACGGTCCCCTTTTTATAGATCCCTTAATCCAAGATTAGGTGGAAATATAGCCGTTGGAGATGCTTGGATTCTTCTACACACAAAAAAAATGTTAGAGGTTAGGTGAAAAGAAATCTTACCGTTGAAGTATGTTCTGACAGATAAAAAATCCGTTCCTGACAAGTTGGAGTCGGCTCCAACTTTTCAGGTGTCGGCTCCAAGTCGGGTGTTCAAAAATAGTAAAAGAAAAAGTTGTTGGGGAGTCGGCTCCGAGAAAGGTAAGTGTCAGCTCCAGAATAGTCCTTAAAACATGTTCTCTGTTCTCAGGTTAGAGTCGGCTCCAGAAACTCAGGTGTCGGCTCCCGAAATCTCAGGTGTTGACTCTCGAATTCTAGGTGTCGGCTCCAGAAACTGAACCAGAATGCACTTATCTGTATCTCAGGTTGGAGTCGGCTCCGAAACCCTGGGTGTCGACTCCAGACCGTGCCAAAATCCCAGAAACCTTCTGATACGCCATGGGGTTAGCTCCTTGACTATTTGGGTGTCGACTCCAAGCTCTGAACTTTAAAAATTTCTTTTAAAACATTGATTCAAAACATGTTTCTTTATTCTTTTTGATTGATCAAACATTTTTTAATCCCTGAAATACTTGTTAAATCTATTATAAACAAAATGAATATACTCATATCTTTTATTAATCATCAAAATCAATAATTGGGTCAACAATAATTATATTTAGTATAATTAATGTGATTTGAGAATATAATGAACCCAAATAATTATTAAATAGTTGTAATTTTGAAAAATGGAACATTGAATTAAATTTTTATTTTTGAGGTTCTTCCCGAATCATCTAAAAAACATGCTTGCTAATTAGCCAGGTCTGATATCAGCTTTGAATGTCCTCTTTGGATGGCTTATAGGCGGTTCAATAGATATGTTTCTAACTCAACTCAACTCATCTAAGCCTTTTCCCAACAGAGATGTTTCTAACTGGCATATTTAATTCAATTTTTTTAGCAAAAGCTAGTCAGTAGTTCTATTTCTATGTATCCACTTCCTACCTGCATCCAAGCTGTAACCAAGGAGAGCCTAGCTATAAAATTTTCAGAAAGAGCAAGGAGTCTTTCATCCTTTAATAAGACCAACACGGAGTAGTTTTATTCTTCTTATTGACTTAAGACCTTATACAATGCTCTAGCAAACGGAGAGAAGAAACATGGTCATCCCTTCCTTAGTTATCCCTTCCTCCTAAATAGATTAGGTAGTATCTATCAATGTTTTGAAAATTGAACATGACAACGAATTGGCTTAACATTTGGATCGCGGGTCAATCGGTCCGACCGGATGAATCGATTTGATCAAATCAAATAATATTATAATTAAATTTTAATTTAATATAAAATAATAAAATATAAAATATAATTTAAATTAAAAATTAAAAAAATTTAAAAACCGAATTAGACCAATTGAAACCCGGCTGGTTCGACGGATTTTCGATTTTTACTGGATCATATAAAAGTCAACTTTAATAATAAAATCGGATCGAACTGATGACCGATTTTCGATTGAATCAGTTGGACCGGCCGGTCCGATCCGATTTTCAAAACATTGATATCTATTCATTGAAAGATTAATTTGAAAGATATTTGACACGTAGATATTGACTTGTCAGCAATGGTCTATAAAAAAAGTGAGGTTAACAAAAGGATTGAAGTTATTCCCCCTCCGGAGGGTCGAAATCAACACTCCTTGAACATAAGTACTGACTTTTCGTGTTAACTCACATTAATTCTTTTGACCAACAAGAAGCGAATTGGAGGTTTATGAGGGTGGAAACTTCTTTCTGGAGAAAAACCAGGGAAAGAGACAGCTGTCTGCCAATAGATATATCTACTGTACGTCAGCTGTGGACAAGGTTGATACTTATCGAATCACGTGGACTGATGCATATTATTTTAACGGTGGAAACTCTTTCTTTTGAGATAAACTAGAGAAGGAAAGAGCTATATATATGTCAATAGATATTAAAGGTTCCTAGCTACAAGTTGAATGATATGGACTCAGTAAATGGTTTACGGAAGGCAAATCAAATGGGATGTAGAAAAAAAAAAAAAAGTGGAAGAGTTCCCTTCCGTTTTCCAGGAAGCCCGATTTTCTTTTTTTTTTTAAACTAGAAAAATCACAAATTGCAAACCCAGGCCACTTCTTAGAATTTTCCTCTCATAGTGCGTTGCCGTTTCTTCTTAAAGTAACCTTCGGACAGAGACTCGAATTAGAGCACTCTAATTGCATGGAGTTTGCAAGCGTAGTTTTTTGAGATGATACATATTATCATGATCTAATTATCAAAATCTGACTAAATTTAATATATTAATATTTTAGGATAAATAAATCATAATTTATAAAGTAAAATTATAATTTTGTATTCTAATATACATTTGAGCACATTAGTGAAGTTGATACTATCTATTTTGATACTTATTTGATACTATCTGTAGTACCCGGTTCAACGAACCAGATTTGGTTCAAACGAACCAGATTTGGTTCAGATGAACCAGCTTGGTTCAGATGAACCAAGCTCCTGTCTGTTGGGTTCCCCGGGGTGACGCTTCGCTCCAAGTGAAGCGTTTAGCCTTCCGGGAAACCCCCGATCCGAGGCACTGCTCAGGTGAATAAATAGGGAGGAGAAGGACTTCTTCCTTCACGCTGGCACTTCATCCATCAGGTAAATCCCTAGCTTCTAGAGAGAGAGAGAGAGAGAAAAGAGAGAGAGAGAGAGATTGAGAGAGAGAAAGAGACAGGGAGACAGAGAGAGCACGGAAGGCAGAGAGATAAATCGGTCGGACGAACCTTGGTTCAGGCCAGGTGGCGTGCTCGCCACCGCGCCGGGCCTGAGCCTTGGCCGCGACCCCGCCGGCGCCGGGGGAGGCGTCCGGCGGGGTGGTGGTGGAGAGAGAGAAGAGAGAGAGGGCCAATTGGCCCTCCCCTCGCGCGGTGGCGGAAGCCGGTTGGTTCGAGCCCGGCGGCGTGCTCGCCGCCTCGCCGGGCCCGAGCTTTGGCCTGTCGCCTCCACCAGCGCCGGGCGTGCGTCCGGTGGAGGTCCGACCGGCCAAGGTGGCTGGCCGTGCTGCCGGCACAGCACCGTGCCGCGCGGGTGAGTGAAAGGAGATGAGAGAAATTGAGGGAGAGAGAGGAGGTTTGGCGGCCGGCCGCGGAAGCGACCGGCTCTGGCCCGGCCACCGACGGCCGGGCCGCCCTCAATTTGGCCGGCGGCGGCCCCGGCCGCCGGCTAAGTTCCCGTCCCCTGTTTGGTGAAACAGGGGATCGGGTGGAATAGGTTGAACCGGGCCGGCTGGGCCGGTCGGTTCAGGCCTTTTGGGCCGTGCAGCATTAGGAGTTTGGTCTGATTTTTGGGCCCCGTAACGGGCCAGGATTAGAAAAATAATTATATGGCTAGAATCTGGGTGAATTCTAGTTTATTGGGGTATTTTTACTTCCCCAATTGGGTATGTATAATGAGAGATTTTTGAGCCCAAAGTAGGGCCCGTGAACTAGTCTGGGTAGAAATTCTAAGGGTCATTTTAATATTCTTTGCTAATAAATTAATTATGTAAAATGATCCTGTAGGTGCTCAGACATCAGACTAGCTGCATTTATACCTATTGGATAGCGTATTGAAGTAAGTAAGCCAGTTATCAGTATTTAATAAATTATTCATTATATGAATGTTTAAATTGTGAATTGTGACATGAAAAATTGTTATTGGCTAAATTGTAAGTATTATGAATACATGGCTGTTTATGTGCTATGATTTCATATGTGGATACTATGCATGAGAGATGCAGTTATGACATTGATGTGATATAATACATGCAATTGTTCAGTAAGTATAATCCATTGTTTATGCTATATAGAGATGTTATTGATATGATGAGTGCATGTGATGTGAGGTACTGTTATGTGTCGCCGCGGTTCTCCTTTATCATGTCATACCACACACACGTCTAGAGGACGTGTTCTGCTTGTTTATGCCACCTACACGTCTAGAGGATGTGTTCTGCTTATTTATGCCACCTACACGTCTAGAGGACGTGTTCTGCTTGTTTATGCCATCACACATCTAGAGGATGTGTTCTTCTTGGGTTCGAGATGGCACGACGCATCTAGAGGATGTGTTCTGAGTTCTATGAGGTGGCATCACACATCTAGAGGATGTGTTCTGCTTGGTTCTATGAGGTGGCATCACACATATAGAGTATGTGTTCTGATGGATTATGACATGGTGTGACCCTAGTATCTGGACCCTTTCAGTAGGAGGATGCTTGTTGGTACACTATTGAGATATTGCAGGGCCGTGGGTCACATTTACAGTTACCATTGAGAGTATAAACAATGGGTTTACTTACATTGCATGTTTGAGTATTTGTGGAATGTTTAAGTATACAGATCATTTATATACTTATTGATTGTTATGCTATGATTTGACTGTATAACGTGGCTTACTTACTGAGTGTAAGCTCACAAAAATCTTACAATGTTTTTGTCAGAGCCACGAGGTTGAAGATGGATTGGTGGGGTGATGAATCTTCTATTAAATAAATCAAGACCATTATTTTGTTGTAACCCAAGTATTACATATGTGTAGGGCTTGATACCCAGACTTTATTATTGTGGTGTGTAAGGGTATTAGCCTAAAACTTTTAGTATTGTATTTGACTTGGTTTTATATATAATGGTGTTATATGTTAAAAATTTTGTGACGCCTTGCGTGCCCGGCACGCTGTGGGTTGTCACCCTAGCCCGATATTTGGGTCTGGGGCGTGACAGCTTTAGTGGTATCAGAGCTTAGGTTATGACCCTAGGGACATGAACATATTGACATGAAAACTCATAGAGAACATATTTTGATGACATTATATTTAGAGACACCTGACACATTAGTTTATGATGATATTAACCACATCCAATTTACCAGGAATTAGTTATGGCTCGCCATACTAGGAGCCAACTGTATGGGGAGGACTCTCTGGCCGGTAATGCTGATAAGCCGGTGGGTTAAGGAACTACTGGAAGTACGGCCCCTGCCAACCCAGTAGGAATTGAGCACCAGCGATTCCAGTCTGAGATGCTTCAAGCTCTCTCGGGTATGGCGCAGTATATGCAGGACATGCAGCATCAGAGTACGCAGCGGAAGCGTGGTGGGCCCATAACCCACAGGACCCAGGTTATGACCTTAGGGACATATGCATATTGACACTCTAGGCAAAATACTAGAATGATATGGAGACAATTATGACTTTCAAGGAATTTCAGAAATTATGCTGTGAAAGCTTGAAATTTAAAGTTTATCAAGATATTAATTGAATTACAAATTTGATAGGGATTAAGAATGAACCATCACAAGCCAATGATATTGTGAGACTCCCAAGCTGGTGACCTTGACCAATGGGGAGGCTTCTAGAGGTTTTAGCTCCATTAAACTTGTTGGAAATGGCTCGTAGCAGTTTCAGATCTTTAAATTATATGGGTAGATGAAACTTTAATTGGATATGCAATAAAAGATAGATGAATATATGGAATATAACATAGTAGTGAAAAATTTCAATTGATGACTAATATGACTAAGATATCACCATTATGTTCATATTGCAATTGAGTTAATATATGGATTTTAAGGTATTAAATCTGAATTTGAATGTGGATAAAATGAATTTTATTTGTAGAACTTACATTGTTGATATTGTAAGTTTAAGATTATGAGCTAATCTGCCGGTTATAGGGATGATTATTGATGATATTTTGAGAATAAAATAGTTAATTACATGTTTTTGATCTATCACAATTGAGTACTTTTGAATTTGAATCTGGATGGATAAGTATATATAGTGAATTTTATTAAGAGAACTTTTATTATGGATAATGCATGTTCAAAACTGATTGTTAATTTGCTAGATGTGGAGATGGTTAATATTGATGCTAATGAAATAGTTGACTACATTATATCTTGACGGACCATTTAGGAAGAATATAAAATTTTAAATTCTGAGACAATTACTGTTTAAGTTTTTGAGAGCAGTAGACTCTATTAACCTTTAGAACTGATTTTGGCTATAAATTATCAAATATTTTGATGGTAAAAAGTGAAAGATTTTAGCAAGAATGTGAATAAGATAAACTCCACTGATAAAGAATTTAATGGGAATTTTCATCTGTTAATAGATTTCTAAATTAAGATATCTATTCATTAATTTATCGTGTATACTTATTGTACCTTTCTTCATAGTTCCTACGTAGATATCTTTCTCCAGGATGGATAAATTATCAATCATCCATATGTGGCATAATTATTGTTAAGAAAATAGGAGGGGGATGATTTTATGTTGATTATTATCAGTTATGGATTATGGTTAAGGGTACATCTATTATCACTTTCAAGTCATAGAGAGATTACTATAATTTTCAATTATGTCTTTCGAATGGTAAGTGCATTTTCAATCTTGATTAAACTTATAAGTCTTGTATCCATCTGAGCTAGATTAGTAAAGTCACTTTGAGATATTTGAAGGGTTTAAATTAGTTGGTCATGTTATGGCATGAGACATTGCATAATCTATAGATGATTTTGATAATCATTGGTAATGAAATAATCGATTCAAGAATTTGAATCATTTAAATTGCATTATTTATTGAGGATATACTGACCTATTCATGAGAAATTGATTGGTTATGGTGGTATTATTGATAATTATGAAGGAGATAAAATAATTATATACTGATGATTAATGATGGCACTATTATTCAAAGAAATTAAATTAGTTGATTATAATAATTATGAAAGATATCCTAAATGATTGGCATAATATTCATTGATGTTAGCTTGAAGTATTCAAGAGTGAAACCTAGTATGTTATGATGATTAAAATAAGTGTCGTAATGACTAATGACACATTCAACTATTTATGAGTTGAGAGAGCATTGGGAGAAAACTATCTTATATCTAATTCACAAGAATTTAGGACTGTCTTATCGAGGAATTAAGAGTACCTGATGTGTTACTAACCTTAAGAATGGATGACATAATACATATGATGGACCCTATGATATTTATAATGATTGTGTTGTGAGAAGTTAAGGTAAAAAAAAAAAAAAAAGACAGGAAAGAAATACTTCTTAAGGAATTCAATTTTATTTGGTAGAAAGATCAAATTAATTTTGAAAGTTGGACATATCATTTGGGTGCTTGGGAATGAAATAAAAGTTTGCTAGTGAGTATCTTTAATAATATAAAATTTGTGAACATTTAATTTCGAGGATGAAATTTAAGTGGGTTAGATGTTAATATTTGTTTTTAGTTAATGGTAAACTGCGTAAATTGAGTCTGAACCCATTTGTTTCACCCTTCTAATTTGATGATGTTTTCATAAGGCTTAGTGAATTAAGCTGAATTTCTGTCCAGCATTCCATCCTCAAATAGATGGATAATTTGCAGGAACCAATTAGATTTTTAAATGATATACTGCGAGCCTGTGTGATGGATTTAGAAAGTGCTTGGTATAGCTTCTTACCCTTAGTGAAATTGCTTATTTATTGATTACCAAGCCAACATTCAAATGGATTCATTTAAGTTGTCTATGATATAAGGTATAGATCCTTTTTTTATTGAAGTGTGAGAGAGACAATTTTGATTACTGAGCTGGGTTAACAAATATGAGAAAGTATCAAAGCAGCTTCATGTAGCTCAGAGTTAATAGAAAAGTTATGTTGATGTCAAAAGAAAGATTTGAAATTTCAGGTTGAAAATCATTTGGAAGTTTTACTAATCAATGATATGATGAGATTTGTGTAAGAGGTGATTTGAGTCCTCAATTTATTGGGCTATTTGAGATGTTGATCAAGGAATAAAGGAGGTGGCTTATAACTTAGCACTATCTTCATTACTCTTTGGGGTATTCAATGAGTTTCGTATCTTTATGACTGAGAAGGTATATTTCAAACCCCGTTATGTGTTAGAACTTGAACAAATTTAGCTTAAGAAAGAATTGACCTATGAAGATCATTTTATGCATGATGGACCGTAAGGATTAAGTCCTGAGATGGTGTTGTATTCCTTATGATATGGAGTTGGGGAGGTTGCATACAGCTTAGCACTGCCCCGATCTTATTTGGAGTTCACAATGTATTCCATGTATCTATGCTGAGGAAATATGTTTCAGACCCCAGTCATGTTATAGCTTATGAGCCTATTCAATTGAGGAAGGATTTATCATATGAGGAACATCCTGTGCGTATCGTGGACCGCAAGGATCAGATTCTAAGGTGGCGTACCATCCCGTATGTCAAAGTTCAGTGGAATAATCACTCTGAGAGGGAGGCTTCTTTGGAGGCTTCTTGGGAGCTGGAGGATGAAATTAAATTAAATGTATCCAAAATTAATTGAAGGTAAATTATCCATTTAAGATTGTTGACTTTTGAGATTTATAGTATGCCAATTTCGAGGCCGAAATTTTTATAAGGAGGGGAGAATGTAGTACCCGATTCAAACGAACCAGATTTGGTTCAAACGAACCAGATTTGGTTCAGATGAACCAGGCTTGGTTCAGATGAACCAAGCTCCTGTCTGTTGGGTTCCCCGGGGTGACGCTTCGCTCCAAGTGAAGCGTTTAGCCTTTCGGGAAACCCCCGATCTGAGGCACTGCTCAGGTGAATAAATAGGGAGGAGAAGGACTTCTTCCTTCACGCTAGCACTTCATCTATCAGGTAAATCCCTAGCTTCTAGAGAGAGAGAGAGAGAACGAGAGAGAGAGAGAGAGATAGCGTGAGAGAGAGAAAGAGACAGGGAGACAGAGAGAGCACGGGAGGCAGAGAGATAAACCGGCCGGACGAACCTTGGTTCAGGCCCGGCGGCATGCTCGCCGCCGCGCCGGGCCTGAGCCTTGGCCGGCGACCCGCCGGCGCCGGGGGAGGCGTCCGGCGGGGTGGTGGTGGAGAGAGAGAAGAGAGAGAGGGCCAATTGGCCCTCCTCTCGCGTGGTGGCGGAAGCCGGTTGGTTCGGGCCCGGCGGCGTGCTCACCGCCTCGCCGGGCCCGAGCTTTGGCCTGTCGCCTCCACCGGCGCCGGGCGTGCGTCCGGTGGAGGTCCGACCGGCCAAGGTGGCCGGCCGTGCCGCCGGCACAGCACCGTGCCGCGCGGGTGAGTGGAAGGAGATGAGAGAAATTGAGGGAGGGAGAGGAGGTTTGGCGGCCGCCGCGGCGGCGGCCGGCTCTGGCCCGGCCACCGGCTGCCGGGCCGCCCTCAATTTGGCCGGCGGCGGCCCCGGCCGCCGGCTAAGTTCCCATCCCCTGTTCGGTGAAACAGGGGATCGGGTGGAATAGGTTGAACCAGGCCGGCTGGACCGGCCGGTTCAGGCCTTTTGGGCCATGCAGCATTAGGAGTTTGGGCTTATTTTTGGGCCCCGTAACGGGCCGGGATTAGAAAAATAATTATATGGTTAGAATCTGGGTGAATTCTATTTCTTGGGGTATTTTTACTTCCCCAATTGGGTATGTATAATGGGAGATTTTTGAGCCCAAAGTAGGGCCCGTGAACTAGTCTGGGTAGAAATTCTAAGGGTCATTTTAATATTCTTTGCTAATAAATTAATTGTGTAAAATGATCCTGTAGGTGTTCAGACATCAGACTAGCTGCATTTATACCTGTTGGATAGCGTACTGAAGTAAGTAAGCCAGTTATCAGTATTTAATAAATTATTCATTATATGAATGTTTAAATTGTGAATTGTGACATGAAAAATTGTTATTGGCTAAATTATAAGTATTATGAATACATGGCTGTTTATGTGCTATGATTTCATATGTGGATACTATGCATGAGAGATGCAGTTATGACATTGATGTGATATAATACATGCAATTGTTCAGTAAGTATAATCCATTGTTTATGCTATATAGAGATGTTATTGATATGATGAGTGCATGTGATGTGAGGTACTGTTATGTTCACCGCGGTTCTCCTTTATCATGTCATACCACACACACGTCTAGAGGACGTGTTCTGCTTGTTTATGCCACCTACACGTCTAGAGGATGTGTTCTGCTTGTTTATGCCACCTACACGTCTAGAGGACGTGTTCTGCTTGTTTATGCCATCACACATCTAGAGGATGTTCTGCTTGGGTTCGAGATGGCACCACGCATCTAGAGGATGTGTTCTGAGTTCTATGAGGTGGCATCACACATCTAGAGGATGTGTTCTGCTTGGTTCATGAGGTGGCATCACACATATAGAGTATGTGTTCTGGTGGATTATGACATGGCGTGACCCTGGTATCTGGACCCTTTCAGTAGGGGGATGCTTGTTGGTACACTATTGAGATATTGCAGGGCCGTGGGTCACATTTACAGTTACCATTGAGAGTATAAACAGTGGGTTTACTTACATTGCATGTTTGAGTATTTATGGAATGTTTAAGTATACAGATCATTTATATACTTATTGATTGTTATGCTATGATTTGACTGTATAACGTGGCTTACTTACTGAGTGTAAGCTCACAAAAATCTTACAATATTTTTGTCAGAGCCACGAGGTTGAAGATGGATTGGTGGGGTGATGGATCTTCTATTAAATAAATCAAGACCATTATTTTGTTGTAACCCCAGTATTACATATGTGTAGGGCTTGATGCCCAGACTTTATTATTATGGTGTGTAAGGGTGTTAGCCCAAAACTTTTAGTATTGTATTTGACTTGGTTTTATATATAATGGTGTTATATGTTAAAATTTTGTGACGCCTTGCGTGCTCGGCACGCGGCGGGTTGTCACCCTAGCCCGATATTTGGGTCTGGGGCGTGACACTATCCATTTCTTATAATATAGGTCATATTTAATGGTTTAGCTCTTAAATTTGGATAGTATATTTTTTATTTTCAAGTATTAATATTAATTTCTTGTTATATCTAAGGATGTAATAGCAATATATTCACATGCATATGCATAGACAAACATAAACCTTGACCACATGATATGCATAGTCTATGCATCCCTATAAGAAATAGATCACATCTAGCGGTTTGGATCATTGATCTTAGGCTCCTATCATCTAATCCTATTTTGATCAAACTCAAATATAAATGTACTTAAGTGTATCCTTGTTAACTATACACACACACATCCTTTTTTGAATGGGATGATAGAGGGTTTCAAGTTGATGATCCAAATTATTATATGTAATATACTTTCTCTAAATTATTTACATATTAAAAGTCATGTAATTTAAAGATTCTCAGTCGATGCATCATCAAGTTCAAAATTGGTGTTGTTTAAATTATCTAATTTTTGACCATTTGTTATATAGGATAGGGCTCTTCAAATCATATATTTTGAGCGCGTAAATAATTTAAAGATAGCAAACCTCATTTAGGATTCAAATCATCGATATAGAACCTCTACCATTCAATTTGAAATGAGTATAACTCTCTTAAAGTAATGCTAAATGTAAGTTAATTTTGCTACACACACATATATCATGTTTATAAATTGAAATTTTAATTTTATATACCATATCATATATTTTGCTATATTAGTGTAAATGATATTAATTATTTTGATTCTTAATGATTAAATAAAACATTACTAGAATATATGAATTTTGGCATGTAGATCTTTATTATAATTTAGATCATGTTTAATTGTTA
This sequence comes from Calamus simplicifolius, assembly GCA_900491605.1. NCBI lineage: Eukaryota > Viridiplantae > Streptophyta > Magnoliopsida > Arecales > Arecaceae > Calamus > Calamus simplicifolius. The sequence continues at coordinate 1,743,207 of UESW01003826.1, read as the reverse complement.
AACTCTTAAATTTGGATTGCACATTGTTGATTTTTAAGGAGGTATATTGGTTTCCTTGTGCATCCAAGCATATGATAGTAATCAACTTATATTTCTTGCTAACTTGGTAAGTAATTTAGAGGCTTTCAAATCATATGAATTTTAATATGTAAGCTATTCATGTATAAAATAACAATACATATATACACATTTCTTAACTATTTGATGTATAATCTAGGGTTAACTATATCGTATGATTTTTTATGTCGAAGTAATTTAGTGGAATTAGATCACATGCATCAAACAAGGGACGTACTCTTATCAACCAATCATGTCCTGATCAAATTTGGAAGGAGATACATTCAAGAATATTCTAGCATATGTGTGTGTAGAGAGAGAGAGAGAGAGAGAGAGGGAGGGAGGGAGCGAAGGGTTTCATGACATAAAAATCTAAGCAATGGTTGTTATGTAAAAGAAATATGCCAAACATATATTAGTAGACCTTCCTGCTTATTATAGGTTACATAAGCATATTTACTCTTAATCCTTACAGATATATATATATATATAATAACTACTTTATGATAACATTTTTATAGACAAAGATATTATAATTTTTTTTTCAAAATTAATTTTGTTTTTTGTTACCCATTATTTTCTACTAAAATAGTCAATATACTAGCCATCCTATCATTTCATGCACAAAGCTACTTTTGTATATCCATGGAAGGTAATTCTAACTTCTGATACTTCAAAAATGGAATTCCAAGGTAGAAACTTTAGATTCTCAGTGCTCAATGAAAAAAGAAAAAGAATTTATATAATTGATTTTAATTAATTTTAAATTTTAAATTTATTATTATTATAGTAAAACTTTAGATTGTTCTATGGGCTTTCTTTCACAACAAAACAACATCTAACCTCACGGGTAATTGTGATAATTACAGCTCGATGCGGAGAATAGGCGAGACGACGTTGCTTGGGAGGCGTGGTTAATCCTGGAAGCCCACAGAGCCGATTTGGAGTTTTGTCAACGATGGAAGCTTTCATGCAGGCAAGGCCAACGTAGCTTAGCTGTCTCCTTGTCTAGGTCAAATTCAAGGCGCCATTGAAATGTCAAAAGGTTAGCTGTCTCCTTGTCTAGGTGAAATTCAAGGCGCCATTGAAATGTCTAAAGGCTTGTTTCGTTGGCTACACCTACCATATGTAAAGTCCAAGATATTTACTTATTGATTTGGCAATTATTGACATCTGATTAATGGGCCTTCTTTGATTTAGGATATAGCTGCAGGAGAATAATTGGGACCTCACGTTGATTAGGTTATGTGTCGTAGGGTATGATATTATCTTTGCTGCCTACCTAGCTCGGTTTGACCACAGTACGTCCGTCATCCCACGTAATCCATTCGTCACCGGCTTGCGTCCATGCATGCATGGATGGTTCATCTTATAGAAATCTTCCAAGACCATGGACCCGATAATTTTCTCTTTTTTTTTTAATTACTTTTAAGCAATGCGATTGCCTTTTGTTTTTTCTTTCTACGTACGTTCACAGCTGGATCCCAAAGGATACAGTAAATCTAAATTGGATCTTCAATCTCAAGCAACAACGTTGTTATTTGGCTGATCATGTGCGATTATATTAACTCTGAAGGATTTGCAGGAAGCTTTTTCCAAAGAAATCATGGTCATATTGATTCATTCCTTTTACTTCTTTCTTTTTAGAATTAATATTGTTAACAGCATCACCAATTGTTTAATAGATATAATTTATTCATGTCAAGCATTTGAGAAAATAATCCTCAAGGGGTTTGAAATTAAATAGATTTTAATACCAATAATCTCATTATAGAACAAATGCGATCCTATTATCCTACGTTTTGACCGTGCGGGCCTCTGAAATATCCAAGTGAATACTTTTCATATCTGAGATTGAACCAATACAACGCGCCTTTGCGAAACATCCATCGATCCTAAGATATTTTGCTTTCCCAAATATGAATCGGTGAACCAAAGTGAATCCTTCCTGGAGTTTCAACCCACTAAAGACTTGACACCATGCCCCACGGATGCAGGCAGGGCATGGGTTGCCGCGTTTAAAGAAGCGTGAATGAATGGGTCATTGTCAGCCTTCATGCCTAAATAATTGAACCAGTCAACCTGTCGAAAAATTCATAGCCATGTTAATGGTTGCCCCTATAAATACACCATGAGGGATCTCTTAAAGGCCAGACACAAGATACAAAGAATAGTTCTTTCTTCTCTATTCCCTCCTAAGCCAGACACAAGATACAAAGAAAAGTTCTCTCTGCTCTATTCCCTCCTACCAAATTATGGGCATCCTTAAGGTCTCCATCATGCAGTTGATCGGTTTTGTGGTGTTATGCAGTCTTCTTACAAGCCCGATTTGGGCTGTGACTCGTCACCATGACTTCATGGTAAGTTCAACTCAACTAGTACTGTCACCAATTGAGATCTTTCAAATGCTAAAATAAAATGGGATAACTGTTTGGACATGATTCACATATAATATGAGCCCATTCTCAGAAAGCTTTCTTATTTAGTGTTACTTGTTCTCTTTCTCTTTTCTCTATGACTATTGGAGCTTACGTTTATGTCATCATCGCTAGCTAGCTAGGATGTCTGCCAATGGGCTGGCTTCATCTACCCATGAGTTGATGAACAAAATGCTCAGTAGTCCTATTAGATGCATAATTCTTATGCTTTGTCTGATATTGGGAGGCTATGTCAGCAAAGGAGAATGTCGACATATATCTTATGTGGGGGTGGGATGGCTTCCTGATCAAGTGACAAAATTCGAGCTTTTTGTGACCCTATCTTTTAAAAGCTTTTCCATTAGCATGCTCTTCCATGCTTCTATATATGGAATTTTCATTTCATCAATGATAGGCAAACAAGCTGGTATCCATAGACATCAGTGTATATTGATTCACGTGCCAATTCTTAATTAATAATTAAGTCCTTTTTTAAGACTCCAACTAGAAAAATTCTTTTACATGGCACGGTGATAAAGAATAGCCAACCGTACTTAATAACTAGGACCAATTTTAAAGTTTTATTTCTATATATATATATATATATATATATATATAAAAGATATATTGTCTATATCTTTGGATTTACACCGATATTGAATCCACCACACCTTTTATTATATTTTTTTATTATTAATATTTATTAACGTGTGAATCCAAGAATGAAAAAAAGATGACCGAATAAAGCCAAACCTCTCTCTCTCTCTCTCTCTCTCTCTCTCTCTCTCTCTCTATATATATATATATATAACCCACATCATTGTTAAAAGTTTGAATCAGTTTTCCATGGTGCATGATGATTACTTAATTTGTGCAGATACAAGAAGTTTCCTACACTCGGCTTGGTCACACGAAGAAAATCTTGACTGTAAATGGTCAGTTCCCTGGACCTACAATCAAAGCCCGCAAGGGTGACACCGTTATCGTTAGGGTTTATAACCGTGCAGGATATAACATCACCCTCCATTGGTAAATATCAAAACCAACTAGCACTTCTATTTCAAACTAAGAAATTAACTTCTTAAAGCCTATTATGGTTTGTGATTGGTAACGCATATTAAGCCTTGTCATGTGTTTTCAGGCATGGGGTGAATCAGCCGAGAAACCCGTGGTCCGACGGGCCGGCATACATTACGCAATGTCCAATCCAGCCTGGAGCTAACTTCACGCAAACCATCTTGTTCACTGAAGAGGAAGGGACCATCTGGTGGCATGCCCACAGCGATTGGGATCGTGCAACTGTATATGGAGCAATCATAGTGTATCCTCGGCATGGGACCACCTTCCCCTTTCCCAAGCCTCACAAGGAGATACCCATTATTCTAGGTACTTTTCTTCCTCCTCCTCTTCCATCTCTCTCGTTATTCAAGAGTGATAGTTTTTGTCGGGACCTAGCCTGTTAACAAAGAAATTCCACATCAGCATGTAACAATGGATTGTTCATAACATGATGTACATGGATATACAAAATAAGTAGGTTTTATTTGATTCACTTAATTGGTCATGACAAAATCTCAACGATTTCTTTCTTATATATATTAATTTATTACTAACAGGAGAATGGTGGAACGCCAATGTGAGTCAAGTTCTAGCAGACGCTCTCCGCACTGGTGCTGATCCGATGATTTCCGATGCTTACACAATCAATGGCCAACCCGGCGATCTCTACAATTGCTCCGAACAAGGTTAAACCCCATGCGACTCCCTCATCCCACCTCATGTCATTCACCTGCAGTCTATATATCTTGCCATTTTGTCTCACATTTATTTGACTCTCTCTCTCTCTCTCTATATATATATACTTGTAGGGACATTCAAGTTTTTGGTGGAGTATGGCAAGACCTACCTGCTCCGAGTTGTCAATGCAGCCATTAACGATGAGCTCTTCTTCGCCGTCGCTGGACACAAGCTCACAGTGGTTGGCACCGATGCGAGCTACACCAAACCTTTTAGTACCGACTTCATCATGATCACGCCAGGACAGACCATGGACCTCCTCCTCGAGGCCAACCTACCCGTTGCATATAACTCCACAAACAATCGTTACTATATGGCGGCTTCGCCCTACTCGAGTGCAATTGCAGTTCGAGTCCCGTTCGATAACACTACCACAACAGCAATCGTAGAGTACGTCAATGCCACTAGTTCATCATCATCGTCCACGCCCTTACTCCCATTCCTCCCTCCATTCAACGATACTGATTCGGCAACCAACTTCACTTCTAAGCTTCGGTCTCTGGCGAGCAAAGACCACCCCGTTGATATCCCACAGTCCGTTGACGAACAGATCATCATCTCGGTATCCGTCAATGAGATTTTATGCCCTAATAACTCTTGCCAGGGGCCTAATGGAAGCCGGCTTGCTGCTAGTCTTAACAACATAAGTTTTGTTACCCCATCAATCGATATCCTCGAGGCCTACTACCGGAATATCCAAGGTGTATATGGGACGGATTTTCCAAACGAGCCGCCATTCTACTTCAACTTCACCGGTGATAACCTGCCGAATAGCTTACTGTTTCCAAGGATTGCGACCGAGGTTAGGGTCTTGGAGTACAACACTAGTGTGGAGATAGTCTTCCAGGGGACTAACCTTTTGGCCGGGGAGAACCATCCCATGCACATGCATGGCTATAGCTTCTACGTGGTGGGAAGGGGGTTCGGGAACTATGACAAGGAGAAGGACCCGCGGAGCTACAACTTGGTGGATCCACCATATGAGAACACGGTTGGAGTGCCCAAGAATGGGTGGGCAGCTATCAGGTTTAGGGCTACGAATCCAGGTGAGTTTTGTTTCTTTCCCTGATGCATGTTTTGGTTTTACAAAATGTCTCGGGTTAATTAGCAGAGCACTTCCTTTTCTTTATTTCGTCATGATTTGGTGAAAGAAAATGATTTAAATGGTTTTTGTCAATTTATTTAGTCATTATGAATACTTTTGTTCAGGTGTCTGGTTCATGCATTGCCACTTGGATCGTCACCTCAGCTGGGGTATGGACACCGTGTTCATAGTGAAGAACGGTGCAAGCCCAGACGCTCGATTGCTACCTCGGCCTTCCAACATGCCTCCTTGCTAGAAGACCGAACAAATTAAGAAAGCTTCACATATGACTTACGTGCAGTGTTCTTCCTTATGAGTATAGAAAAAATAGTGTGATTAATCAAGTTTAAAACTGTTACTTATATTGGTTTCTCCCCCATTGGTAGAAGTTACCAAATAAAAGGATGGAGTTATAGTCTGTGTTTCACATGGGGGACTTGTAGATGGATTTGTTTCATTGATCTTGTATGTACTCTTTTATTTATTCATTATTTCAATTGTAAATGTTTGTAACTATTCATTATTTCAATTGTAAGATGTTTGTAACTATGTGAGTGATCTGAATAAAATATTTTAACTTGAAACATGAATTATAACAGTATTTATGTACCTTGCAATTTAAGTGTCAGCATAACTATATTGAACAAGTGTTGTTTCAAGACACATTTGGCGTTTGTATCATATAGAAAACAGTGATTTAAGAAACACGGATCCGAGGAAAAGTGGGGGTATAATGTATGTAAATTCATTCCCAAAAATATGAGTTTCTTTTGAAGCTCAGGTTGAAGAAGGTTAGTAAATTCTCGAATCAACCTTGAATATATATAGTTTCAATTTCCTGTTATGTTGTCACAGTGGCATATTAAAGCAGTTCAATAAGAAGTCGCGGCCATACTACTTATTCAACTAACACTCGGCTTACAAATTAAATATTGGCCGGAAGCTTGCAGCTTTAGCAAACACTTGGCTCAGAGGAGCTTGCATTACAGTAGCTAGTGGAAATACATGGACTCCATGGATTGTTTAGAAGCTGAAATCCATTACATGGAGCCCTCAAACAGCCTAGAATTCGAAATCCAAAGCTACGACGGAACTATCCTTGACTCTGAACATAGTACGTAGTCATATCCCTGTTAACATATAATGGTTGTTAGTTATTAGTATTTTATTTTATTTTATTTAGTCTGAGTTGGGCTTTTAAATAATGGGCCTATCTTTTATGCTTTGGTAGGATAGCCTCAAATGGATAAGATCATAAGAGGATTATGTTTATCCGTATAAAAAAGAAATAATATTTATATGGCGATGTGCTTAATGAAACGTAAGAGATCAATTTTATTCTTAAGAGACGACCCTTCTTCTATTTTGATTTCTCTTCCCAAAATAATCTGAGTTGGAAACAATTCTAACAAAAATTAGTATCAGAGCCTGATTTTGATTCTGTCATATTCAAAGTAAAATCCAAGAAACAAGAAAGAAAGAAAAGAAATCTTGCTTTTTTGATTTTATAAACGGTAACGAAGGAAGCTGATGAACGCAAGGAGGACGAGAAGACCCAAAGATACGGTGCTTTCTTCCACCAGATTCTTCGTCCGACGAGTTCTTCCACCAGATTCTTTCGTCCTACAATTTCCTCTTTCCAAAAGCAACCGCGCAGCATTGGAAAGAAGGAAGGGTTATAAACAAAAAAAAAAGAAAGAAAGAAAGGAAAAGAACTCTGGCATTGTGGAACAGCTACCAAGGTACACAACCTGCATCTTTTTTTCTCACGTTTTTTTCTTTGTTCGGCCTTGGAGAAAACGGAGAAGATGAAAGCCTATATAAAAAAAAAAACTTTTTAACAGCAAGTGGGATTTGATAAAAAAGTAGAAAGGAAAGCCTTTGATAGTGGACGTGAAGGCCAAAGATCCGTTGCCTATCCCACGAGGTGATCAATAAAGAAATGGTGGAAAAAAAATTGCTACAAAAAATCCATGGCAACGCCAAGCAGTATTGAAATGAATATCCACCAACCTTTTATCCCTATTTTGATAGAGAAAATTATGATTATTGGAGCATCAAGATGAAAACCCTTTTTATTTCACAAGAAGTATGAGATCTAGTTGAGAACGGATATGAAGACCCAGTTAATCCAACAAATAATCAAAAGGAGCAACTGAAGGACTACAAAAAGAAGGATGCCAAAGCCTTGTTCTTCATCTAACAAGCTGTATCTGAAATTTTTTTTTTTCAGAATTATTAGAGCCACCAAATCAAAGGAGGCATGGGATATCTTGCAGGAGGAATTTCAAGGCAACATAAAGGTAAGAGCTATCAAACTTTAAACTCTAAGAAGAGAGTTAGATAATTTGAGAATGTAAGAAAATGAAAAATTGAAGGATTACTTCTCCAAAATTACGGAGACTGTTAATCAAATGAAGAGTTACGGTGAAACCGTCACCGAGCGAAGAATATGTGAGAAAATCTTGGCTAGTTTATCTCCAAAATTTGATACAATAGTTGCAATTGTTGAAGAATCTAAAGATCTTTCTGAATTAAGTGTTCATGAATTAATGGGATCTCTAGAAGCTCATGAGCAAAGATTGTTTAGGCATAAAGAATCATCAATTGAAAGTGCCTTTCAATCTAAACTCAAAGTGGTTGATAAAAATTCTCAAAAAGAATTTGTCATGCTCCAGTCAAAAGAGAGTCATTCAGAGGTAAAAATCAGAGTAGAGAAAGAGGAAGAAATATGAAAGGAAGAGGTAGACAAATATACGAAATAATTTTTAAAAAGGCAATATGATGAGAGCACTCAACAAAGGTGCAATATATGTAAAAGGTCTTCTCAATGCTGAAAAAGTTGTACGTCACTAGGCAAGCCCCTCCGTCCCATCCAAAAATGGAACATGGCATCCCTTTCTCCAAGGGGATCATGCGGAAAGTAATCCCACCTCATGTCAAGCTTCCCACCTTCAAGCTATATCATGGATCTACGGATCCCGATGACCATCTCAGTAGCTTCAGATCCATCATGATGTTCCACGGAGCATCAGATGTGGTCCTATGTTGATCCTTCCCTCTACTCTTAGAGGAGAGGATTTGCTAGAACCTGGTTTAACAGCATAAAGCCAGGTTCCATTGATTCTTTTAACAAGCTGAGCTGCTTATTCATCAGCCAGTTCGTTAGCAGCCATTGCCAATGATAGAGATCTGATTCCATCTCCGAAGTCAAGCAGTGAGAAGGAGAATCTCTGAAGAACTACCTCGGCCATTTCAACACGGCCCTGTTGGAGGTCGACCATCTCAATCACAAGGTGGCCATGTCTGCATTAGCAGGAGGAGTATCAAAGGAAGGGGACTTCTATTTAGCCTTAGAAGTCAACTATCCGAAGAGCCTCTCGAATATGATGGCCTTGGCAGACAAGTATGCCAGGGTTAAGGAGTCGCGAAGGAAGGCCCGAACCGAGCAAATGAAGAAGAAGGAGGAGAGAGGCTCGGAGAAACATCGATCCTACCACCATGCAAGCCCACCTCATCGCCAAAGAGCTCCTCCACCACCACCTCGGGCTTGAACCCAGAGCCTAGCTTGAAGATTCGATCGATACACTCCTCTCACCATGCTAAGGGCATAAATCTTGATGGAAATCGCGCGCCAAATTCCATGGCCTCCTCCTCTTCGAGGCAATGCAGCTCGAAGGGATATAACCAATTACTGTCTCTTCCACCGAGACCATGGGCATGACACTGAGGAATGCTGGCAGCTCCAGAACGAGATCGAGCAACTCATCCAACGGGATAGATTAGACTGGTTCAGGAGAGCCCCTGAGCCAAATAATGGAAGAGATCGTCAACCTGAATCTCGCCCACTCCCTCCACCAAATCTCCTGGTCATCGGTAATGTTAATATGATAGCGGCGATCAGCTCTTCGTCATCCTGGCTAGACGAGGAGGAGAATCCATCAAAGAAGACCCGAGTTGACGAGCTTTCTTTTTCTGATGAGGATCTTCGAAAGGTACATTACCCCCATGATGATGCCTTGGTTGTGTCCATGAACATGAACGGCTATGATGTACACCACATTTTAATTGATAGTGGAAGCTCTGTTAATGTTTTGTATTTCGATGCCTTTGTGAGGTTGAAATTGCGGATGAAGAGCCTCCGGGCCATAGAATCCACCCTAATAGGTTTTACGGGCGACGCTATAGTCTCCGAGGAAGTTATTACTTTAACAGTTCAGGCATGCACTTGGCCCAGTGTAGCCACTACACTCATGGATTTTCTCATGACCAAGCTTCAGTCCCCTTACAATGCTATCCTCGGTAGGCCAGGGCAAATATTTTTGAAACCTATCATTTACATTCTTCATCTCGCCATGAAGTTTTCCACTGAATGGGGGGTGGGGGTTGTCCGAGGAAGTCAAATTGTGGCTCGGCACTGCTTTGTGGCAGACCTTTAGTCCAAGAAGCCCGAAGTGGATGGGTTGGATGCCCGGGAAGACTTTGTCGAGCAATGAGGGGAGCCAGACAAGGAATTGAAAGAAGTGCCACTCGATGAAACTTGGCCCAACCGAACCATAAGGGTCGGGTCATAGTTGAAGGGAAAGTCTCGGCAAGATTTGATCGAGTTCCTACGGAAGAATGCTGATGTATTTGCCTGGTCTGCTTTAGACATGCCTGAAATCAACCCGGATGTCCTGGTCCACCACCTCAACATGGACAAAGCATTTCGGCCGATCAAGTAAAAGAAGAGAAGCTTCACCCCCGAGCGTCAAAAGGCTATCGAGGAAGAGGTAAACAAGCTTATTAAAGCCAACTTCATCTGAAAAGTGAATTATCCCAACTGCCTGGCGAATGTAGTTATGGTGAAGAAATCAAATGGCAAATGAAGGATCTGTATTGACTTCATCGACCTCAACAAAGTTTGCCCGAAGGATAGCTTTCCTCTCCCTCGGATCGATCAGCTTGTGGATTCAACTTCGGGCCACTAGATGCTGACTTTTATGGATGCTTATTCAGGCTACAACCAGATTCGGATGGTGTCCGAGGATGAAGAAGAGACCACCTTCATCACCAATCGAGGTATTTATTGTTATTGGGTTATGCCTTTTGGTTTAAAAAATTCAGGCACAACCTACCAAAGGCTGGTGAATAAAGTTTTTAAGGAGTAAATCGGTTGGAACATGGAGGTGTATGTTGATGACATGCTAATGAAGAGCAAAGAGGCATCTTGACACATTGAAGATCTTACAAAGAGTTTTGCAACACTCAGATGAAGCTTAACCCAACTAAATGTGTTTTTGGAGTTAACTCTAGAAAATTTCTGGGTTTCATGGTCTCTCAATGAGGTATCAAGGCAAACCCACGAAAAATCCAAACCCTACAACAAATGGCACCTCCGGGGTCAATCAAAGAAGTGCAATGTCTCATCGGAAGGATAGCAGCCCTCAATCATTTTGTTGCCCAATCGGTCGAAAGGAGCTTGCCCTTTTTCAAAGTGCTCCGGTCGGCCAAAAACTTTCAATGGACCCAGACTATCAGAAATCCTTTGAAGATCTTAAAAAATACCTCAGCTCACCAACTCTCCTCAGTAGTCCGGAGTCGGGAGAATTGATGTATCTATACCTAGTGGTCTCTAAGGGCGCTCTTGGCTCTATTTTGATCAAAGAGGAAAACAAAGTTCAAAAGCCGGTCTATTATGTTAGCAAATTTCTCCGAGATGCTGAGACGAGATATACCCGGATCGAGAAGATGGTGTTGGCTCTGATAACATCGGTCTGAAAGCTGTGGCCATTTTTCCAAGCATACACTGTCAATTTTGACTGACCAACCCATCAAGTCAATTATCCATCATCCAGAAACGTCGGAAAGAATGACCAAATGGGCTGTTGAATTGAGCAAGCATGATGTCTAATATCAGCCTCATCCTCCATCAAGACACAGGTCCTGGCGAATTTTCTTCTTGAATGTACCATACCTGAAGATGGCTCCACTCTAAACATTCCCGATCAGCCGAGGCTTAGCACCCTGTGGCTGCTCCATGCCGACGGATCCTCCCGTGCAAGCGGTTCTGGTGCTAGCTTGGTCCTCACTAGCCCGAAGGGGACAACCTTTGAGTACGACATCGGTTTCTCATTCGCAGCCTCCAACAATGAAGCAGAATATGAGGCCTTGCTTGCTGGACTTCGCATCGCCCGCAAACTTAAGGTTGAAAAGCTGAACACCTACATCGACTCTCAATTGGTAGCTGGCCAGGTGCAGGGAGAATTTGAAGCTAGGGAGCCGAACATGGTTTGGTATCTTCAAAAGGTGTGCGATTTGTCTGCCTGCTTTGCTGAATTTAAAGTTATTCAAATCCCAAGAACTGAAAATGTACGTGCTGACCTTTTATCTCGCCTGATAACCATGGACTCAATGGATCTTGAGCAGAAGTTCCACTTGGAAGTCCTGGAAAAGCCCAGCATTGTCGATGCTGATCAAATAATGCAGATTGATGCTGAACCATCCTGGCTAGACCCCATATTCAAGTATCTCAAAGAGGGGCTGCTCCCCACTGATAGAAAAGAAGCAAGGAAGCTAAAGATGTAATCATCTCATTATGTCCTACTTGATGATCGGCTATATAAACGATCCTTCTCCATGCCATTACTCAGATGCCTCCGTCCGTCAGAGGCTGATTATGCTCTTTGGAAAGTTCATGAAGGTATTTGTGGTAGTCACCTTGGCGGTCGAGCTCTATGCCACAAAGTGCTACGCCAAGGATATTATTAGCCCACCATGCAAAGGGATGCTGACAACTTGATCCGAGCTTATGACTCATGCCAGCGACATTCAAATGTTCAGAGGCTCCCCTCCACTCACCTAACACCTGTATCATCATCTTGGCCCTTTGCCAAGTGGGGAATGGATATTCTTGGTCATTTTTCCCTCGCCATTGGACAGAGGAAGTTCTTGTTTGTAGCCATCGACTATTTTACCAAGTGGGTCGAGGCCGAGGCAGTCGCTCAGATAACCGAGGCTCGGGCTAGGGACTTCGTGTGGAGATTTATCATTTGTCGATTCGGCCTTCCTCATACCATCATCACCGACAACAAACGACAGTTCGATAACCCTAAATTTTGGGAGTTCTACGAGGACCACGACATCTCTCACCGCCTCACTTTGGTTGGACATTCTCAAGCCAATGAAGAGGCCGAGATAACCACTGAACCCTTCTGTAAGGCCTTAAGGCCCGACTCAATAGAGCGCGAGGTAGATGGGCGGAGGAGCTTCATCATGTGCTATGGGCTTATCAAACCACTGAGAGGACCCCCATAGGTCAGACTCCATTCAGAATGGCTTTTGGCACGGAAGTTGTCATCCCCATGGAGATCGGACTCCCCTCTCCTCGAGTGGAGAGTTATTCGGAAGAATCCAATAACGAGCATGTGCAAACCAATCTGGATTTGATAGAAGAAGTCAGGAAGAAAGTCCGAATCCGAATGGCAACCTATCAATAGAGGGTAGCTCGTTACCACTCCATCAGAGTAGAAGGAAAATCCTTCTATTGACCCAATTAAGGATTTTGATGATTAACAAACTATTTGAGTATAATATTTGAAGTTACTAATGATTTTGATTAAGTTTTTCAGCTTATAAGTCGATTTAATAATCAAAATCATGAGTCAAATCAAGTTCTGGTTCGAATCTAATATCAAGGTAAGATTGCAGACATTAGAGTCGACACATGGAATCGCAGAGTCGACTCCATAAATTAGCACAGACTTAGAGTCGACTCCAGGACTGTTAGAGCCGACTCCAACAGAAAAGACAGAACGATGGTTTTTTACTTTCGATGAATTGCATAGTGCTTTTTATGAATTAATGGATGATTTTGCGAACCTAAGTTCAAAGAACAAAGATTTGAAAACTCAAATGCAAAAACTATCCTTAGAAAATGAAAAGCATGTTGTAGATAAAGAACTTTTGATAAAAGAAAAGAAAGTTTGAAAAATGAAGTTGATAGACTTAAGCCTATAGTTGATAAATTCACTCTAAGCTCTATCAAACTTAATATGATTTTGGATAATCAAAAAGCTATTTTTGATAAAGCTGGATTAGGATATAATCCACTTAAAAAGCAAAAATCTTTGAAGAATATTTTTATACATGCTGAAAAATCATCAAATATTACTTGTTTTAAATGTGAAACAAAGGACATAAATCTTATATGTGTAAATCTCCACATAATAAGAGAAAGATGATTTGGGTTTCCAAAGGAACAATATTTAATGCATCTAACCATGAAGGACCCAAGAAGGCTTGGGTACCTAAAATTAAGACATGAATATTTTGCAGGAGTGTCTTGCAGCCATCAGACTGAAAAGAAAATGGTACCTGGATAGTGGTTGCTCAAGACACATGACGGGTGACAAAGATCAATTCATCACCCTTGAATCAAAAAGAGGTGGAGTAGTTACTTTTGGTGATAATGGTCAAGGCCATATCATGGGTATTGGTAAGATTCAAATTACTCCATCTACTCATATTGATAATGTTTTATATGTCGATGGACTTAAACATAATTTGATAAGTATTAGCCAACTGTGTGACAAAGGTTTCAAAGTTTCCTTTGAAGCTTCTGTTTGCACTGTTACTAATCCCATTGATAACAGCATTATTCTTGTTGGTAAATATTATGGCAATGTGTACTTAATTGATTTGAGTAATTTATCTCCAAGTAATCATTGCTTAGTTGCTAATAATGCTAAGATGAATGAGATTGGTTGGCTATGGCACCGTAGATTAGGTCATGCAAGCACACACCTAATTTCTAAATTATTGAAAATGGATTTAGTTAAAGGTATTCCTAGCTTAAATTTTGAAAATAATCGAATATGTGATGCATGTCAATTTGGAAAACAAACAAGAACTTCTTTCAAATCTAAGAATGTTGTTTCAACTACTAGGCCACTAGAGCTACTACACATGGACCTTTTTGGACCTACTAGAACCACAAGTCTAGGAGGAAAGAAATATGGTCTGTGATAGTAGATGATTACTCTAGATTCACTTGGGTAATTTTTTGGCTCACAAAGATGAGACTTTCTCAATATTCCTGAAATTCGTTAAGAAAGTCACTAATGAGAAAAACACTACCATAGTGTCTATTAGAAGTGATCATGGAACTGAATTTGAAAATCACTTATTTGAAAAATTTTGTTTTGAAAAAGGCATACATCATAACTTTTCAGCACCTAGAACACCGCAACAAAATGGAGTTGTAGAAAGAAAGAATAGGACTTTAGAAGACATGGCCCGTACCATGCTATGTGAAAGCCAACTTCCAAAATATTTTTGGGCGGAAGCTATAAACACAGCATGTTACATCCTAAATAGAGCCCTGATTAGACCTATCCTTAAGAAAACTCCCTATGAACTATGGCACAATAGGAAACCAAATTTAAGTTATTTTCATGCATTTGGTTGTAAATGTTTTATTCATAACAATGGTAAGGATAATCTTGGGAAGTTTGATGCAAAGTCTGATGAAGGTATTTTCCTAGGATATTCTACATCTAGCAAGGCATATAGAGTATTTAATAAGAGAAGCTTAGTTGTAGAAGAATCCATTCATATAGTGTTTGATGAGTCTTTAGCATCAAGTTCAGATAAAATTGATGATGAGGAAGATACATCTTTGATTGAAAGAGATATTGAAAAATTAAATGTATCTTCAGATCAAGAACCTGAAGTTAAGGATGATGACTCACCTAAGGATGATGGTATTGATATTGCTCATAATGATAAAGATCTACCTAGAGATTGGAGATATGCTTATGGTCATCCTAAGGACCTAATCATAGGTGATCCATCTCAAGGTGTAAGGACTAGATCATCAATGAGAAATATCAATAATCATCTTGCATTTGTATCTCATATAGAACCTAAAACTATAGAGGAAGCTGAGAAAGATAGTTATTGGATGTTAGCAATGCAGGAAGAGTTAAACCAATTCACTAGGAACCAAGTTTGGACCCTAGTAGATAGACCTAAAAACCACCCTATAATAGGATCTAAATGGGTTTTTAGAAATAAATTGGATGAAAATGGATTGGTAATTAGAAATAAGGCTAGATTAGTTGCAAAAGGATATAATCAAGAAGAAGGTATAGATTTTGATGAAACTTTTGCACCTGTTGCTAGATTAGAAGCCATTAGGCTACTACTTGCATTTGCATGTCATATGAATTTCAACTTATTTCAAATGGATGTTAAAAGTGCATTTCTAAATGGTTTTATAAATGAGGAAGTTTATGTTGAACAACCTCCTGGTTTTGAAGATCATGAATTTCCAAACCACGTCTTCAAACTACACAAAGCACTTTATGGTTTAAAGCAAGCACCTAGAGCTTGGTATGATAGATTAAGTAAATTTTTAATTGAAAATGATTTTTCTAGAGGAAATGTTGATAAAACCTTGTTTTTGAAAAGAAAAGAAAAGGATTTATTAATTGTTCAAATTTACGTTGATGACATTATATTTGGTGCTACTAACAATCTCCTTTGTCAAGAATTTGCTAAGTTAATGCAGGGAGAATTCGAGATGAGCATGATGGGAGAACTAAACTTCTTCCTTGGACTTCAAATCAAACAAGAGAAAGCGGGATTTTCATTAACCAAACAAAGTACACAAAGGAAATACTCAAGAAAGTTTGGTATGGAATCTGCTAAACCTCTTGGTACGCCAATGAGTCCCTCATGCAAGCTGGACAAGGATGAAGAAGGTAAGAAAGTAGATCAGAAGCATTACAGAGGTATGATCGGATCACTTCTTTACCTAACTGCAAGTAGGCCAGATATCATGTTTTCTGTTTGCTTATGTGCAAGATATCAATCTAATCCTAAGGAATCACATTTATTTGCTGTTAAAAGAATCTTTAGATACTTAAATGGAACTAAAAATGTAGGATTATGGTATTCTAGAGACTCAACCTTAAAATTGATTGCTTATTCTGATTCTGACTATGCTGGTTGTAAATTAGATAGAAAGAGTACAAGTGGGGCATGCCAACTTTTAGGAAGTAACTTAATCTCTTGGTTTAGCAAGAAGCAAAATTCGGTTGCATTATCCACTGCTGAGGCAGAGTATGTTGCAGCTGGAAGTTGCTGTGCTCAAATCCTTTGGATTAAGCGACAACTTGAAGATTATGGTATCACACTTGATAAAATTCCTATTAAATGTGATAATACTAGTGCTATTAATCTAACTAAGAATCCAATTCAACATTCAAGAACTAAACACATTGAAATTAGACATCACTTTATTAGAGAACATGTAACTAACAAAGATGTTTGTCTTGAATATGTTAATACTAATGATCAATTAGCTGATATTTTTACCAAACCTTTGAGTGAGGAAAGATTTTGTTATCTTAGAGGAGAATTAGGAGTTTGTGATCCTTTAGAATGATTTTCTGAAACTCTTAAGGACAACAACTATCTAGACTTCATTAATTTCTTGAAAATCCTCTATGTCCAATAAGGAAATTTATCTAGAAATTTGATTCATTGTTTCCCCAATTGTTAAGGAACACTTATCTAGAGTTTGATGATTAATTTGATTAGTTTCAGATCCTTGAAATTTGAATTTTTCTCTGAAACTGTTGTGGAGTCGACACCTGCAGTTTGTGGAGTCGACACCTTCATATTTTGATGTTCTGTCTGGGCAATTAGAGCCGACTCTGGCTTCTGTAGAGCCGACTCTAATTCGGGCGCTGACAGATTCTCTGGTTCGGAGCCGACACCTCATTTTCGGGAGTCGACTCTAAGTGGAACTAGGTCAAAATAAAAAAAGGCGGAGTCGACCCCAAACGAAACCTATCGTCTCCTAAACCCTTTCAAAACCGTTCCAAACCGATTTCAATCCCTCCAAATCCCTCAAATCTCTCAATAACTCATTCCAATCGAATCCCATGGCTCCCAAAAGGCGTGCTATCATTGGTGGTTCGACTGTTCCCGAGAAGCCGTTCAATCGGAGGCAACCTTCGTCATCTTCTTCATCTGCCACTCAGGATGACTCTCCACCCTCACCATCTTCTCCACGAGTTGACCAATTAGCGGGTAAGGCCATTACTACCGGAAGAAAAGTAGATTTTGACTTTTTTGTTTCGGAGGGCTTTGCTATTGGCGTTTGTTGAAAGAAATGGGATGGGAGAAAGTCTGTTCTTTGGATGTCCCTACATACCCTGCCCTAGTGAGAGAATTTTATAATGATTTATGTAGAGGAGAGGGAGGCTTAGTGAGTGTTGTAAGAGGAACTAAAGTAATCATCACGGCTGAAACCCTTGGAAATCTATTGGAGATGCCTACCATTGGTTTAGTTGAATATCAACATGAAGACAGAGGAGGTGCCCTATCAAGGATGTTAGGGAGAGAAGTTTCTGAGTTTGAAGAAATCTTGGCCAATCAACTTAATTTGGAACTCAGATTACTTCACAATATTTGTGGAAGAATTTTATTTCCTAAAATCGGAAGGTTTGAATATGTCTCGGAGCGAGACATCTTATTGATGGACTGTATTCTCACTGGAAGACCTGTCAATCTTGCGGTATGATGATTGGCTATATGGCAGAAGCAGCAACTAAGAAGAGATCTACACTGCCATATGGTATGATTTGACCTTGGTCTTTAGAAGCCAAGGTGCTTATAATGGATAATGAGCCACTAAGAAAATTAAGGCATACAGATTACTATAGTGTCTCTACAATTCACCGGATGGGCTTCAGAAAAGAAATGAAAATTGGATAAAAAGAGGACAAGAGCCAGAGCTGAAGAGGTTAGAGTTGAGGAGGTCAGAGGAGAGGATATTCCTGGACCATCTACTGCTGGACCATCTACTGCTGGACCCTCAGTGGCTGGACCTAGCACTCACCCTCCACATCAGTCAGCATTGGCATCTGGAAGATTTTCTGAGGAGCAAATAGGTCAGCTCAGAGCTTTACTGGCTGAGTATGATAGTCAAAGGACAAATGATATGTGTCAGTTGAGAGAGGAGTTCAATCAGTTGAAGGATGAGATCAATTCAAGGCTTGACATGATTTCTTTTTCCATTAGCAATTCGTAGAATCCTTTAGCACTGATCTTCATAAGATTTTTGAAAGGATGGAAGGCATTGCAGACGGTTCTGGAACTTATCTTCATGCTACCAGTCAACTAAAGAAAGATATCGACCTCGCCGTTTCTCAAATTGAAGCTTGTCTTGAAAGTTTTAAGAAGACTCAAAAGATGATATTATGGAAATGATTGGACATTTAAAGAAAATTGTGTATAAGCATATTTGATTTTGATATCCTATCCTAGGTTGTATCTTAGGATTTCTTGAGTTTTCTTTAATATACTTGAATATGTCACTTTACTGAAACACATGTAATGAATCTTGCTTTGGAATACAATTACACTTTTATTGCAAATTTGTCTATGATTGATTGATTGAATTTCAATGAATGAGTTTACTATCTTATGATTAATTGAACCAACAACCCCGCTCTGATAACCTTTTTTATTTAAAATTCATCTTATTGCTGATAACAAAAAAGGGGGAGAGATAATTGTATATGCATAAAAGAGAAAGAAAGAGAAGAATATAAGAAATGAAAGAATATAAGATTTTTTTGCATATCTACAAAGGGGAGAAAAAATTTTGAGATTCTAATCAAAAATGTTCAAATGAATTCAGTTTATCTACATAGGGGGAGTTATTCAATGCAGGGGGAGCTTAATAATTTTTCCATATAAAAGTTAAATCATCTTGATTGATGTTTATTATACTCAAGCATATTTTTAAAGTTCATTTTGAATATTGGCATCAAATTCTTGTTAGGAAGTTCAAAGCTTTAACAATGTCTATAATTCTTATTCAAATGAATTTTTAATGCATATACTCAAAGTTTTTGTCATCATCAAAAAGGGGGAGATTGTTGACCCAATTGAGGATTTTGATGATTAACAAAACTATTTGAGTATAACATTTGAAGTTACTAATGATTTTGATTAAGTTTTTCAGATTATAAGTCGATTTGATAATCAAAATCAAGAGTCAAATCAAGTTCTGGTTCGAATCTAATGTCAAGGTAAGATTGCAGACATTAGAGTCGACACATGGAATCGCAGAGTCGACTCCGAAAATCGGCACAGACTTAGAGTCGACTCCAGGACTGTTAGAGCCGACTCCAACAGAAAAGACAGAACGATGGTTTTTCAGGCCACGACTTAGAGTCGACTCCCGGACTGTTAGAGTCGACTCCAGAAGATTTTTGTGTCGACCCCAGAAAAGTCAGAGACGACTCCAGATCGAGCGGATTAAAGATTTTCGAGTTAGAGCCGACTCCAGAAAAGTTAGAGCCGACTCCAGAATGTCAGACGCGACTCCAGAACTGTCAGAACGACTCTAAACTTTATCTTTATCTTTTTTAATCCCAACGGCTATTGCTATTTTGGATCTAATCCTTCTTACACTTGTTTCTAACGGATAGTTTTAAACTATTTATGGATTAATCGGGATCTATAAGAAGAGGGTTTGCTGCATCCGAAAACAAGAGAGACAAAAAGAAAAGAATAGAGAGAAATCTGTGAAATCTATCAGAAAATCAAAAGAGAAAAGAGGAAAAACTCGAAAGGAAAGATCATACTGATTCCCCAAAAGAAAAGAGAGAGATTCCAAGCTTTTGTTGTTCTATTTCGAAGAAATCTCAAGGGAAGAAGGAAGCCCTAGTTTTCTGATCTTCTGAGTCTCAAGAGCATCTTGAAGGAAGATCCACTCAAAAGAAGAGAAGGAAGAAGCCACCAAGATCTGCAAATCAGGCTTTGATTCCTATCTTTTATTTTGTTTCATTATTGTATATTTGCTCATTGGAGGAGCTGTTTATCTTGTAAAACAAATATTGTTTGCTGGGTCAATCTGGTGATTGATTCAGTTGAGGCTGTTAGCCTTGTGCAAGCATTAGCTTGTGGTGTTAGGTTTTGTGCTGGTGAGCCTTGAAACCAGCTGGGTTCGTTGTGCACCCGGGAAAACAACAAGTTTGAGTTGTGAGCTTGCAAAACAACTCTGCTGTAATCAGATTGATTATAGTGTGGACCCAAGAGGTACTTGGGAGTGGACGTAGGTGTAGGTACACCGAACCACTATAAAATCTCCTGTGTTTGCCGTGATTGTCTCTTTATCTTTAACTCTCTATTTGTGCATGTTCTGTTTTAATTTGTGTGAATCTAAGTTTTTATTTCCACTGGAGATTATTTTCAAAAGAGTTTAAATTTTTGAAAAACCCAATTCAGCCCCCCTCTTGGGTTGCTATCTGGACCAACACCTTCTTCCCTAATGATTTAGTACTCTGGAAGGCATCTGTATCAAAACCATTGGAGCAAGGAAAATTATCTCCAAATTGGGAAGGCCCCTATCAAGTTTCTGAGGTGATCAGGCCCGACACTTACAAGCTCCAGGATCTAGATGAAAAATCCATCCCTAGGACATGGAGCTCGGATAATCTTCGTATATATCATCAATGAAGTATGCCTCCACTGTACCCACTTTATTTACAATAGTGAAACTTCATTTTCAAAATCTACAATGTTCTTGTTTCAATTGCTTTTTTCAAAGATTATGATGAGAACCAGGTTTTGCCCTATAATCTTTCAAGCCTCGATAGGGCCGAGTGATCTTCATACCTTGGCAGCGCCAAGTAAAATATTATCTTTTAAGCCTTGGCAGGGCCGAGTGATCTTCGTACCTTGACAGCACCAAGTAAAATATAATCTTTCAAGCCTCGGCAGGGCCGAGTGATCTCTGTACCTTGGCAGTGCCAAGTAAAATATAATCTTTTAAGCCTCGACAGGACCGAGTGATCTTCGTACCTTGGCAGCGCCAAGTAAAATATAATCTTTTAAGCCTTGGCAGGGCCGAGTGATCTCCATACCCTGGCAGTGCCAAATAAAATATAATCTTTCAAGCCTCGGCAGGGTCGAGTGGTCTCCGTACCTTGGCAGCGCCAAGTAAAATTTAATTTTTTAAGCCTCGGCAGGGCCGAGTGATCTCCGTACTTTGGCAGCACCAAGTAAAATATAATCTTTTAAGCTTCGGCATGACTGAGCGACTCTTGAGCCTCGGTAGGGCCGAATGATCTTCGTACCTTGGCAGCGCCAAGTAAAATATAGTCTTTCAAACCTCGGCATGACCGAGTGACTCTCAAGCCTCGGCAAGGCCAAGTGATCTCCATACCTTAGCAGCGCCAAGTAAAATATAATCTTTCAAACCTCGGCATGACTGAGTGACTCTCAAACCTCGGCAAGACTGAGCGATCTCCGTACCTCGATAATACCAAGTACAATTCAATCTCTTGAACCTCGACACAATCGAGTGATTTCGTCAAAGTATCAGCAAAGCCGATCAATTTTTCCAATATTTTAGCATGGCTTAACTACATTACTACATCCTGGCAGATTTAAATGACTTTTCTTTGTGTTTTTGGCAGAATCAGACAAGTCGTTCCTTACTAAGGTAAGGTTTGTTTCCTTTCTCAGCATGACCGAGCCTATTTTGGAAACAGGCAGAGCCGCCCATGCCTCCTCCTAAACTAAACAGAAGCAAATATCCTCTCCGCAAAGGACTAAGCGAGACTATACCGCTAAAACGCCTACCCAAGTCGAAATGCCTAAAACATTGCTAACAGTTATAAACTGACACTGACATAGGAAAGGCGAGGCATGCATAAAACGACTCTTATGTTGTTAAAAGATAAAGGCACAAAAAGAAGCCTTTCTTTATTGCTAATAAGAGATTACAACCTCTTGAGAGGCATTACAAGTGCACTATAGCATAGAAAATAAAATAAAATAAAAAGCTCGGGCGAGCAGTTCCGATTGATGACATCGCTTCCGCTTCCGATCTAAGAAATCAAAGAAACCAGGCGGATCTGTTGAGTTGCTGGTTAATGCCAAAGAACAAAGGAAGTGCCTCAGTGCTGCTCATTTTCTATCTTCTTGGAAGCCATCCCATGGGCCCCTCCATTGGATGAACTAAGGGATCCAAACTGGACTGAAAGCCCGTGGGTGTCGATGCCGAGGCTGCCTCCGATTAGTGCGTTGAGTTGCTAGTCACTGCCCAAGAACATAGACAGCAATCCAGCGCTACTTACCTTCCTCCTTATTAAGAGCCGGATGATGGACCCCCGAACGGATAAACTAAGGGATCCAACATGGCGTTCAGCCAAGATGGACTGAGGATGAAGGGAAGTACATGGAAGCCAGGGGCCCATAGATGTTTGCATTTCTAGTGATCTAAAGGGCCCCATGGCAAGTGAAAGGAGCTATACATAGAGTACATGCGTGCGCTCCCCGTATGACCCCTGTATCCGTCCTCGTGCGCTCTCCGTATGACCTCCGAGACTCCTCCTCTGAGGACTGCTTGCTCTTTAGCAACTTTTCCATTGCCCCAACTATCGGGATCAAACAACTTTCAAAAGAAAAATCTAACCTCACCACCCTTGACCTCAATAAAGGGGAGCCATGAGAGATCTTTGCTCGCGTCTCCTTTTCACCATATCAAAATGCCTCGGCACAGGCCGCCTTATGCTCATCAAGAAACTGAGTAAAATTTTTGTATTCCTCCATAGCCAGAACGGCCCGTTTATTCATCTGGTGGCTCGAGGCCAACTCCTCTGTTAAGACTTTCAGCTGGTTCTGGACCTCGAGCCTAATTCTACCCATCTGCAGACACAAAATCAATTAAAGCGATAATCGAGAGTAAAGACACAAAAAGAGATGAGGAGACATTATACCTCCTCTTCCCGCCGAGCCCTCTTCGCACTCAGCTCATGGACCTTATTGAGAGCTTTCAATTTATCATCTTTACTTTGCAATTGAGAAGTTGGGGAAAATCAGGGCATTTGCTTTTTTTTTCTTCACTTGGAAAATCTTCGATTTTGAACTTGAATGCCTTGTATTTCTCTTTGGACTCTCTTGGATTGGTTGATGTAAGCTCCGAGTCTTTCCTTTTGATTTCTCTCTCAAGATTTTTGGATTTTTCACAAAATATTTCCTTTTCCTTTTTTTATTTTTCCTCTCTTCTTTTCAAACGGACGGTCCCCTTTTTATGGATCCCTTAATCCAAGATTAGGTGGGAAATATAGCCGTTGGAGATGTTTGGATTCTTCTACACATAAAGAAAATAGCCGTTAGAGGTTAGGTGAAAAGAAATCTTACCGTTGAAGTACATTCTGACAGATGAAAAATATGTTCCTAACAGGTTGGAGTCGGCTCCAACTTTTCATGTGTCGGCTCCAAGTCGGGTGTTCAAAAATAGTAAAGAAAAAGTTGTTGGGGAGTCGGCTCCGAGAAAGGCAAGTGTCGGCTCCAGAATAATCCTTAAAACATGCTCTCTGTTCTCATGTTAGAGTCGGCTCCAGAAACTCAGGTGTCGGCTCCCGAAATCTCAAGTGTCGGCTCCCAAATTCTAGGTGTCGGCTCCAGAAACTGAACCAGAATGCACTTCTCTATATCTCAGGTTGGAGTCGGCTTCGAAACCCTGGGTGTTGACTCCAGACCATGCCAAAATCATAGAAACCTTCTGATACGCCTTGGGGTTGGCTCCTGACTATTTGGGTATCGACTCCAAGCTCTGAACTTTAAAATTTTCTTTTAAACATTGATTCAAAACATGTTTCTTTATTCTTTTTGATTGATCAAACATTTTTTAATCCCTGAAACACTTGTTAAATCTATTAGAAACAAAATGAATATACTCATATTTTTTATTAATCATCAAAATCAATAATTGGGTCAATACCGTGAGAAATGAGGGGTTTCCCTCCTCGTGCGATGATAAGAAATGATAGAGCAGCGGCCCGACATTTACGAGGCCATCATTGCACGTCTCTTTAAATCCCCCTGGATGGAATTATTCTAGACTCTACTCCCTATATCCGAATTTATACTTTGGACTAGGGAGTGGGGGGTAGATGATGAGGGATAAAATTATCATTACGCTAAAGCTCATGCACAGGACAAAAAGGTCGAGACCAATCTCGATATCCGATCAGCCAGCTGTCATGTCTGAAAAATAGCGAAGCGAATCGTTTTCGACAGAGTTAAACCACTTTTGGTAGAACCGAGCTACTCTCATGCCTCGGCAAACCGAGCTATCCTCATGCCTCGGCAAACCGAGCTATTCTAATACCTCAGCAAATCGAGCTATCCTCATGCCTCGACCATATCGAGCTATTCTCATGCCTCGACCAGACCGATGCATTTGAGTACCTCTGCGGAGCCAAGCACGAGAGAGTTCAAATTCATGATAGTTAAACAAAATCTTAAGCAAAAAATTATGCAAATAATACTGGAAGTGGCCTAAGACCTATAGAAGTGGCCTAGGGCCTATAGAATAGCTAAATCTCAAAGTACCAACCAACTCTCCTAGTCGTCGACTCTCTAACTAACTAGATATTGATCCCACCGGCCCCGTAATAAACTTGATTCGAATACAATTTGAATCTGAACAATTTTCGGACCCCCTATGATGTACTCAAGGGATCAGGTGATCGCCTATAAATACCCTGGTCCTGAAGTTTCTCGGGTATGCTCTCAGTGAGACTTAGATTGAAAACTCCATTGAAGCTTGAGCAGAGCTCTGAGTTCTCGAAAGGCCATTCATCTTGAGGAACTCTTCTGCGAGAGCCTTCTCCTCACATCTGCTTGCTGTGAATTTTTACTGACTTGGGCGTCGGAGGGTCTTTCGCAGAAGGCCACCCCAGATACTCTCTGCGCGAGGACTATCTTGCAGGTTCCACCCGGGCGAGAGATCAACGTCCAGATCCGGAGTTAAGCTGCACCCAAGTCGGAGAACGGATTTCCGCGACAACAGCTATAAAAAAGGTCTTGCAGGACAGGCGATACAAAAACCGGGAGCTACAGCTGATGCGCTCCAAGGATCATGCAAATGTGATTTCTCTGAAGCACTGTTTCTTCTACACCACAAACAGAGATGATATTTCTCAATCTGGTCATGGAATATGACTCTATTCTGTGTTCTGAAGCATTACAGCAATGTGAACCAGAGGATGCCACTCGTCTATGTGAAACTTATATGTGTCAGGTATCCTCAGTTTTTGTTTCATTCTTCCTTGACATTAAAAATTCATATGAGCATGTAGTTAATTCCCTTGATATCTTGATGCAGATATTTAGGGGGTTAGCATACATTCATCCTGTTCCAGGAGTTTGTCATAGAGATGTGAAGCCACAGGATCTTCTGGTAAGCTTGTAACGTGTGTACAGAGCTTAAGTCTCTAGAGCATGGTTATTTGATTCTTTTTGCTAGCCTTTTAGAAAATATGAAAATGTAATTGTATTTGCTATGCATCAGTGGAGAGTCATCTCTCTCTCTCTCTCTCTCTCTCTCTCTCTCACACACACACACACACACACACATACATACATACATAATCTGTGCACTCCATATGCAATCCTTGTTCCCGTTGCCAACTTATAATGCAGATGATGATACCATAGATATCAGTTCTTTTGCTCGTGTTGTCTGCTTCATAAACTAGTCGTTCAGAATTTTGTCAGTACCAAATGCACTCTTTTTCTTGAAGCTAGATCAACTGCCCTAATGTTTTTCGTATGTTTTGCCAACTGAATTCCCATGATTGCTTGTTGGAATGCTTTGTTCTTACTCACGCTACTGTTTTCTTCTTGCTTTCCAATTTGGCACAAAACAATTTCACAGGACCATTGAGTCCAGGTCTTGGCCGACTCACCAGCTTGACAGTGTTACAGTTGCATGGTAACTCTCTCTCTGGAACAATACCGCCAGAGATTGGCAATCTTAGCAAATAATATAGTTTAGAGCTCGGTAGGAATAAGTTTGTTGGTCCGTTCCCTTCAGAGCTATCAGAGCTATCACTTTTGCAAGGACTTATGCTTGGAGATAATTCTTTTTAAGGTCTGATTCCTCAGCAGGTTTTCAATCTGAAACAACTCACACATCTAGAATTTTTCAACTTCAAGCTATGCTGCTTGTTCGCTTGTTTTTTGCTGGTGTGCTTTACTTTTTGTATGCTGTCTTGCTTGTTCATGTAGCAAGTGAAGCTCTGTGCTTCCATGTTTATCAAAATTTGTTTTAAAATTGGCTGCTTTCTAATATAGATATGGTAAAGCTTCTGAATTACCATAATATTGTCATCATATCATTTGCAGCAGATGAACAGGACAGAGGGAACTAACAAATTTCGTATGATGTTTAATAAGCCAATACTGTAAACAGAGATGAATATGCTTATGCTGCAGTCATTTTAAGTTTGCTAGTTTATTTCTCCTCTCACCTGACTGTTGTCAGCGTTATCTAGCCTCCAACATTTGTCTGTGTTTTCTTATATTTTCTATTGTAGGGTTCAGTTCATGGTGGTTATTTAAATTGCCATATCCTATGCTTGAATTATTTGGATCGCATGGAGGAGTTGGTGTCTTGTGCACCAAAGGGTTCAGAACCTCTACCAATTGACATTGATGCTCTTTAATTCAAGGCCGTAGGTGGAAAGAAAAAGAAAGGTATATATAGTCTTGGCTCATGAGCAGTATCTTTATATCCTGCTTTATTTAAGAGTAGTAGGATCTCATATTCATCGTAAGTTGCAGTTCAAGAGAAGCAAGCAGAGATGAATAGAAAATTGTTGAGTTGAATGTCCAAACAGAGCATCTACATCAGATGAAGGAGCAAATGAGGAACTTCATAGAGCAGATGGAGTTTGCGCGAGAGTTCCATGGATCAGGATCTCCTGCATCTTAAACTTAATAGTTTGATGTCTGATATATAAAACATTAGTATTGTTAATGTATACAGATATATTTATCTTATTTTATAAAATGCATTTCTTATTTTTATATTTGAATTTTCATCTATAAATTTTATTAGAATACATTAAATATATTATAATTTAAAATAGTTTTAAATTTATAAGAATAAAAATTTGATGAAATTTTATTAGGTTAATGATGGATTTCTGATAGAAATAATAGTAATGGATTAGTGAAGAAAACATTAGATTCTTTCGTCACTAATTCATCAACAAATTATGATGGCATAGTAATGAAACTATTAGTGGTACGCATACTATCAATAATCTATCACTAAACTGTGATGGAATATTTGTGATAGACTAGTGACGAAAGTTTTAGTGACTAAATTTTAGTCAACAATCTCTTATTAAATTATGATGGAATAGTTATAGAAATATTTGTGACGTAATAATGACAGAATAATGAGTGACAGATAGTTCGTCATCAATCCGTCACAATTTAGTGACAGACATAGTCTCTTTCCGTAACTATTATTTAGTGACGAAAATGCTTTACGTCATAAATTTTTGATGGAATATTTCGTCACAAATCCATCGCTATTATTTTGTGACGGACGCTCTTTCCGTCGCTAATTTTAGTGGCGGCAAAATTATAACAATAAGATTTTTGTTACTAATTCGTCACTAAATTCAATTTGTTATGGAATAGTGATGAAAATTTTCATCACTATTATTTCTTATAGTATACTAATGTTGCTGGTACGTAGCTAGTCTTCCCGTGACCAAGAAGAATTGCAGGTACCTGCCTATGGATGTTTACAAATTCTTTAACGAAAAAAAGACTTGGACGGAGCAATCCTCGGTTGCACAAAGATCGACAGATATCATGCACGTACTTAAAAACGAAATTACATGTGAACAAGGAAATCATGAAACATGCTATATATATGGGACCCTAATTCTTCTGGTCACATGCGAGCGGCCCGTTAGATCCATTAGTTTAGGCCTCAAAATTAAGCCCGATTATAGACGAGTTGGCCTTGAGTTTTGGAATGGAATTGCTTGTCCTGGCCCAGCAGATTCTAAACTTCCTAACCAAGATTTCTCTTTTTTATAGCCAGACTAATGGAGTGGTATAAATATGAACTAATTAAAGTTAACCTCCATTTCTAAGTATTTAATTAAATAATTTTAGTATTTTTAATATTTTTTAAAAATTAAAAATTAATGTGGTCAGAAGTTAGAGACTGGTTTGCAGCCTTAAGCCCCAGGCTAAACCTGAGCCTGACTAATTTATTATAAAATCTATCAAAAGCTTGGTCCATGAACATATCTATACGTACTTGCCATGTGGCATGGGCGGTTTTGGTGTAAATTACGAGAATATGCCATACATGCGTTGGTCTGACTGCGTAATTGCCAGAGCAGCATCAGCGGCTTGTTGTCGCATTAATGCTGTTTTTGTAGTTTACAATTCAAAATGTTAAAGAAAGCACTGGCTGTTGATTTTCTTTCTTTTCCCGGTAAAACATTATTAACTATTATTAGTTATTTTGTTGAGTCCTTTGCACAAGGAATGAGCTTTAAAAAAAAATTTGTTTCTTAAGGTGATACAACTGATAGTATCAATATAACGATCAGTTGTTATTTAATGATTTGAAAGATTTAAATATCAAAATGATTTAGGAGTAGCCATATGTTGGGCCTGGTGTGGTGCTATCAAGGTCCAGATTGGGCTAATTTGTATTGGACTAGGTGTTGATCCAAGGGTTGAGATTAAATCAAGTTACGGATGTATACGAGCTTGAGAATTAATTTAATCTCATTGGGTTAGTCCATGGAAGTTTTTGTTGAGTCTAAGCTTGGCCCATTCGGCATGTATTTAAACTTTAGTATCTAGGGTTTGGATGGAATAAGGAACATATTCTTTTCTTCCAAGAAATTTATCCTCTTCTCCTCATCTTCTTTCTTTTCTCCTCCCCATCCTCTCCCTCTTTCTTAGCTCAAACGGTGTGAGTTCCTCCCAAGAAGACTTGCTCCGATCTAGCCGGTTTATCGCAGCGAAAGCGTGGAGGGGGCTTCACGAAGCCTCATGTATTCCATGGAAGGGGAGAACTCACAAAGGTGTGCGGCTTTGTGAGGACAAGCCAGACGCAGGTTCTAGCATGGAGCGGCTTTGAGAGGAGAAGCCAGAAACTCGATGTTTTTGTGAGAGAAATCGCGTGGCTTCTAAGATTTATGGGATTCACGAGAGGAAGAGGAGAATCTCGTACAGAAGGAAGGAGGGGGTTCACGTGGTGACATGGAAACCCAGCTTCATGGGTGTGAAGAAGCTCGTACGTGATCATGCGTGGTGAGGAGCATCCAGCATGAAAAATGGTAAAGAAAAGGATTAGATAAAATTCAAGGAAAGGGTTGTGTGGGATTTAAACCCAGGATCAAGGGGTTCGAGGAAAAGCATATTACCGCTTCGCCAATATAATCATTAACAAAAAAGGATGAAAGCCTAGGGTACTTCTCCAACAAGATTGATCCTCTGCTGTTCATCAAGGACTAAACCCTAACAGTTGGTATAGAGCTAGGCTCAAGAAGAAGTTGTGTGGAGATCTTCAAATGGCTAAAAAATTTCAGTAAGGCTTCATCAAGGTCTCTCAATTTTTTGAAATATTTTGTGCTATTTTTGATTGAGATCTGGCCATGAGTAATAGAATAAAATTAGATTTTGAGAAGTTTGATGGGAAGAAAAGTTTCTCCATATAGAAAGTCCGAGTAGAGGACCTTCTTATGCAGCAGGGTTTAGATCTGGCTCTGGACGAAAGGTCAGATGGGATGACAGATATGCAGTGGATGTCATTGGACAAGAAAGCATGTTCAATGATCAGAGGATGTTTGGCAGATTCAGCCCTTTATTCAGTGCTAGAGGAGAAGATCCCAAAGGGACTCTGATCGAATTTGCAAGCCCTCTATATGAGGAAGAATATGTGCAACAAGTTGATGTTGAAGAAGCTCCTTTACAGCCTTCAGATGTTAGAAGGTGGAGATGTGCTGGGCCACATCCAGGTGTTTGACCAGATATGCAAGGTGACCCTGCTTTTTCAGGGTTAGAAGGGGTAGAGGAAATGCCTCGAGTCAATGCCCGAGTACCAAGCGCTACGGTGCTGAAGTAACCCATGCCATACTCCTAGGAAAAGCTCGAACGACCTTCAACAAAAGGGTACCTGTACCCAAAACTGACACAGGTGGGTAGGTAGAGAATACCTAGGGGCGTGAGAAAACTCTCTCTAAGGAACTCGACAAAATAGCCCCCGTAACTTCAGGAGAAGGGGTGCCTCCTCAAAAAGGGGGTCACAGTGACCAGGCCCGAGCAAATGTTTACTAAAAACACATGTCTCTGCAAAGTCATAAGACCATGTATGGGGGCTGACGCCTACCCAGTGCTGGAAGGTCAAGGAAGTTGGTGACCTGATGACAGGGGAGCCAGCAACCAAAGCCCCAATGAATGGCGACCGTAACTATAACGGTCCTAAGATAGCAAAATTCCTTGTTGGGAAAGTTTCGACCTGCAAGAAAGCAATGAATTGTTGAATGTCAGGATCAAAATGAAGGAGGAAGATAAGGCACTTTTACTACTGTGTTCGTTGCCCACATCACATGACTCATTAGTCATAACGCTGCTCTATGGGAATGAGACATTGTTCTATAAAGATATTATCTCGGTACTTCGGACGAATGAGCAGAGGAAGAAGATAACCAAGAAAGTTATTTTCCAGAAGGATCTATCAGTTGGGGAAGGATTAGGCAAGGGCAGGGATAGGAGCAGGCCTAGGAGATGGTTAAAGTTCAGGAAGGCTAAGTGCTACAAGTGTGATGAGGAAGGATATTTTAAAAGGAATTGACCTAAAAGAAAAAAATCAGAAGGGAGAAAAGGGAGGAATTGAGTCTGTGAGTACAGTTGCAAACCAAAAATGAAGGATGATCTCTTGGTGGTATTAGATGGTCACAGGCACAGCACAGAGATGTTGACCTTAAATTTAGCTTGTTCTCATCATTACCCTCCCAACCGGTCGTGGTTCAGCACTTATACAGAGGTTGATGAGGAGAGTCTGACTCTTGAAGATGATCACTCTTGCAAGGTGGCAGGGATTGGCACAGTGAGGGTAAGGATGTTTGACAGCATGGTGCGCACTCTTATTAGCGTAAAGCATATCTCAGAACTCAAAAAAAAATGGTGTTACTAGGGTACCTGGAGCGAACTGGATACAGCTTCAGCAGTCATGCCAGGACTGGAGTTCTGAACATCTCCAATGGAGCTATGATGGTGATGAGAGGGAGAAGGCTAGAGAACAACCTATACAGGTTGGAGGGCTCTGTGGTGACCAAAAAATATGAGGCTTCAACTGTGGAAAAGGATCATTGGGATGTGTACAGGATGTGATATTACTGCCTAGGCCACATGGGAGATAGGGGGATGAAAGAACTTAGCAAGAGAGGTCTGCTTCCAGACCTGAGTAGTGGAGTCATGGAGATCTGTGAGCCATGTCAGATGGGGAAGCAGAGGAGAGTGCAGTTCTTGATCATCATAGTTAGGAGTATAGAACCCCTGGAGCTAGTACATATGGATGTCTAGAGACCAGCCCCAATTTTTACAAGAAATAGGGTCAGATACTTCATGACCCTAATAGATGATTTATCAAGAAAGCAGTGGGTCTACTTCATGAAGGAGAAATCAGAGGTCTTCACCAAGTTTAGAATCTGGAAGGCTGAGGTGGAGAAGGAGCAGGGTAGGAATGTAAAGTGTGTGAGGTCAAACAATGGCAGAAAATATACCAGCATGGAGTTTCAAAGATTTTGTAAAGAGTGGGGCATCAAAAGGCACTTCGTGGTAATAAAAACTTCTCAATAGGAAAGGATGGCTAAGAGGATGAACAGAATACTGTTGAAAAAAATAAAATGCTTGAGGCTGTAGGCAGGGCTGCCAAAGATGTTCTGGGTTGACACAGTAGGTGCAGCTAGCTACTTGGTCAATCAATCATCGCACACCAGGTTGGATGGAGGCATTCCATATGAAGGAAAGACAAGCCTGAACCATCTAAGGATATTTGGATGCACACATATGTGCATGTTGGTACTGGAAAGTGGAGTAAGTTGAACGATAGGTCAAAAAAAATGGTATTTCTGGGCTACCCGCATGGAATCAAGGGGCATCGAACGTGGGATCCCTTGGAGAAGAAGGTTGTCATCAGCAGGGATGTGATCTTCGATGAAAATTCGATCCTCCAGAGCAAAGATGATATAGATGCATAGCAGGGATTGCAGGAGATGGAACACGGTGCACTACAAGAAAATACTAAAATAGCAATGCAAATTTAGCGAGGCATCTTTACGTCGCTAAATTGCGATGCCTCCGTGACAACAAAAAATTACGACGCAATTAGCGATGCATTAGCGACTCAATAAATCAGATAATAAAAAAAATTAAAATTTTAATTTAGCGACGCAAGTAATGCGTTGCAATATTTTTAAAATTAATTTTTATAAAATATAATTATGAAATAAAAAGATTGCGATGCAACTCAGTGCGTCGCAATGTTTTTAAAAAAGTTAATTATGTTAAATAGCGACGCAATAGCGATGCAATAAATTAAAAAATTTAAAAAAATAATTTTTAATTTAATGACGCAAGTATTGCCTCGCGATTATTTTAAATAAAATTAATTTTTATAAAATATAATTATAAAAAAAATATTGCGACGCAATTCAGTGCGTCGCAATTTTAAAAAAATTAATTATGTTAAATAGCGACTCAATAAAATAGAAAATTAATAAAATAATTTTTATTTAGCAATGCAAGTAATGCATCGCAATATTTTTTAAAAAATAAATTTTATAAAAAATTAAAAATAACAATGAAATAAAAATATTGTGATACATTTTAGTGGGTCGCAATATTTTTAAAAAATTAATTATGTTAAATAGCGACACATTAGTGACGCAATAAATCAGAAAATAAAAAAAAATTAATTTTTAATTTAGCGACGCAAATAATGCATCGGAAAGTTTTTTTAAAAAAATAAAGTTTATAAAATATAATTAAAAGATAAAAAATTAAAAATGAAACATTACGACGCAATGAAATGAGTCGCAATTATTTTAAAAAAATTAATTTTGGTACATGCGTCGGATCGGTCGTCGCCGATCGGGATCATAGCTTGGATCGATCGCAACCATCGGATCATCGCCGATCGGATTGATCGCAATGGTCCAAGATTGGTCGTTGCCGACCGGGATCATTGCTTGGATTGATCGCAACCGTCAGATCATCGCTGATCGGATTGATCGCAACAGTCTGAGATCGGTCGTCGCCGACCGGGATAATGGCTTGGATCGATCGCAACCGTCAAATCATCGCCGATCGGATCGATCGCAATGGTCCACGATCGGTCGTCGCCAACAGGGATCATGGCTTGGATCGATCGCAACCGTCGTATCATCGCCGATCGAATCGATCGCAATGGTCCGAGATCGGTCGTCGCCGATCGGGATCATGGCTTTGATCGATCGCAACCATCGGATCATCGCCGATCATATCGATCGCAACGGTCTGAGATCGATCGTCGCCGATCGAGATCTTGGCTTAGATCGATCGCAACCGTCGGATCATCGCCTATCGGATCGATTGCAACGGTACGAGAACGGTCCTCGCCAACCGGGATCATGGCTTGGATCGATCGCAACCGTCAGATCGTCGCTGATCGGATCGATCGCAATGGTCTGAGATTGGTCCTCGCCGACCGGGATCATGGCTTGGATCGATCGCAACCATCGGATCGTCGCTGAATGGATCGATCGCAACGGTCCGAGATCGGTCCTCGCTTACCGGGATTATGGCTTGGATCGATCGCAACCGTCAGATCATTGCTGATCGGATCGATCGCAATGGTCCGAGATCGGTCATCGCCGACTAGGATCATGGCTTTGATCGATCGCAACCGTTGGATCGTTGCCGATTGGATCGGTCACAACAGTCCAAGATCGGTCCTTGCCGACCGGGATCATGGCTTGGATCGATCGCAACTGTTGGATCGTCGCCGATCGGATCGATCGCAACGGTTCAAGATCGGTCCTCGCCGACGGGATCATGGCTTGGATCGATCGCAACCGTCAGATTATCGCCGATCGGATCGATCGCAATGGTCCGAGATCGGTCGTTGCCGACTGGGATCGTCGCCGATCGGATCGATCAGAATGGTCCGAGATCGGTCGTTGCCGATTGGGATCATGGCTTCGATCGATCGCAACCGTCGGATCATCGCCGATTGTGTTGGCCCAGATGGCAACCCAAGAGGGGGGGGGTGAATTGGGTTCTTAAAAATTTAAGTCTTTTTAACTTTAGTTGATTAGTTAGCAAAATGTGCAAGTGAGAGGCTAACTTTAATCAATACACAAGCAAATAATAAAGAGAGATAGAGAGAGAAAATATAGCACGGCAAACACAAGATAATTTTATAGTGGTTCGGTGCAACCAACACCTACGTCCACTCCCAAGATTCACTTGGGTCCACACTATAATCTCTTCGATTACAGCCGAGTTGTTTTACAAGTTCACAACTCAAACTTGTTGTTTTCCCGGGATCACAACGAACCCAGCCGGTTTTACATGGGCTCACCAGCACAAAACCCTACACGTTGTTTTTCACGGGCTCACAACTAACCCAACACAAGCACTCCGGCTTGCAACGAGGTATAATAACCTCCACTGATTCAATCCACTGATTGAATCAGCAAACAACCAAAATAACAGAGTTTAAATATAGAAACGCTCCCCTTGAGCAAATATACAAATAAAGTATAAAAAGGGTTAGAAAAGCCTGATAAGATTGCAGATGGTTGTGGCTTTGGCTTTCTTCCTTCTCCTCTTTAACTCCTCTTGAAGTATTGAATCAGGCCTCAGCAAGATTCTTGACCGTTTGAAAACTTTGGAGTTGAGATGAAGCTTTTTCTCCTTTTGTTGAATGTTGAAAATCCTTCGATTTGATCTTTGAAAAGCTTTTGGATTTTCTTTTGACTCTTGTGGATTGATGATCTGGAGCAGACGAAACTTTCTCTTTGATTTCA